>JACEEZ010008564.1:222500-292500 GCA_016584305.1 Chionoecetes opilio
TAATAGGTACACAATATCTTTAAATAAATACAATCATAAAGAAAATTTCATTAGCAGTTGTGTAAAAAGAAAAAAAATCACTCCAGGCATGCAAATTAGTAAAAAAAAATTGCCATTACACCATGTATCGTTAACATATTGGCACATTTGTTCAAAAGGTTACTGACCCCTGCACTAGGATATAGCAATGCGGGAAGAACCCCTGTTTCACTTGATGCTTAATATATTTTTTCAAAACTCGACTGCATTTATGGTGACAGCAACACTCCAACTCTAAACATTCCTGAATATATTATCCACTGCTTTATCGAGAATTGCACCCAAGATTCCTGCTTCTGTCCTCACGGAATAGAAACCTACAATTGGATAGAGTTGCCATAGGTTCCTCCTTCAGAGTCCTATTGGTAAATTCTTTCATGGGCTACATCAAAGAGAAAGTCATCAGAAAAATCAAAGTATCAGTGGTACTATCATGGTTATCCAAAGACCAAGGTGCAATAAGTTGCTTATGTCACTTTGTAATGCCCGGTATTCGGAAGAGGTAGGATGGGAATTCCTATCATACAATTCCCGGGTTATGTCTGTAAGAAGGATAAAAGGTTTCAATCTCCATATACTGTTCTGGGGCAAGTTGCCACCTAGACCCAGCATCTGGGGGAACAGGTTATCCTTATTATACTAAGGTCAATCAAACTTTTGTTCGCCTAATATTTATCCTTCTATCTTTTTTCTTTCTATCTCCCACTTCTATCTTCCCCCCCTCCCCCCACTCCCTCCCCCATACACTCCTGATACAAGTCAAAATGCGTGGGACATTTATTTCGCGATCATCGGTAACTGGTAGATTCAAAAACTTTCCTCCTTTCCTCACCCTCCTGTCAGATCAAGGAACACTCTTAGATTCTTAATGTCCTTCAAAATAGACACAATAGTGAAAGTTCACGTTCATAAATGGGTGGGTTAGTCGAGTTATTCGCTAAATTGAAAGTCGACCAAATTTCTATTCCGACTCCCATACCTCGTCGCTCTGAAACACATGTTCGTAGGCTGCACAAAAAGGGAGAACATCTTTCCCTGGATATTAGAGTAAACATATTAAATTCTTCTATATCAAAGTAAAAGAACTGCATTATAGGCAGCCATTTCATATGCATACTTGTTTAGTTAGCTAGTTAGAGTCCTTCGAGGTCTTATACTCTCTTCAGTGGAAGCCTTCGTAAGGATCCGAACATTCCTTTTTTTTCCCGCTACTCATCCCAACCTCGCCTTGGTCACCGCAAGGAGTTTAGTCGTCTCCCCACTCCTTTCAAGGTAAGACATGCGGTAACTCGCTCCTATTCCCCCCCCCTTCCTTGTTATAATATATCTATCTATATATCCATATATAGGTAGAGTTGGTTAGTTTCATTAACGCATAGGAGGCCTGGCCTGTCCTTATAAGTGTTATTAAGAGTCATCTCCCCACTCCTTTCAAGGCTCCGGCGAGTGTCTGCCGAAAAAGAAACCAGGCCACATGGTGCAGTGAATCACAAACCAACCCATTACTCTCACATTTTTCTCTCCTATATAGATATTCCATGTATACCTATAGTGCTCGGTTGATACGGACATAGATGGTAGTTCTAAGGATAAAAATCAGTGAGTTAGGTTATGCTCCGTAGAGCTTCCCTGCGCCAAAAATCAGACTCATACATGTATCTAGGATCTCAAACAAGAGAAATAATATTTCATGATGAATAAATAGGATGATGTTTAAAATATAGTTTCTTGTGTTATTTGTAAAACCCCAGGTGATTATTCTGTGTTAGGACAATACTTCCCCACACTTCCAAAAAGAGTTTTCAGCCTCACTCGGTGTAATACTAAATATCCACCCCGACTACCCATAATTCTCATATATTAAAAACGTGCTCAGGGAGTAAAACCATAGAACTACTCGCCTGAGCTGGTGGCAGCATATCCCCTTACTAACCTTAAGTTCATCCCCATTTCAGTAATCTCCGCAGCGAGAAGTATTCGTACTATAATTCAATAGTGAAAGCATATGACAAATTTCAACTCTCACTTCAGTTGTGACGAGAAGTTTTTATTTTAACAAAGAATGTCATTCATTTAAAGGTGTCAGCAACGACCTATATAACAACCCTGGCACCACAACTTGAGCAGAGCTACCCTGAAGTACTGAAAAACAAAACTAGAAATTAAGGCTTTTACTTTCAAGTGCAGTGGTTCTGAAACAATGCGCCAACTATTTCCAATGGGTTGGTTTTTTTTACATTCATGTCTTAGTGCCTTTAGGCAATGACCTCCAGGGCTGGGATGGTAGGCCCTGGAGGTTCACTCGAGGACTGTAATGGTTGACCCTCGCCCGTGGTGGCGCAGGCAGAATTTTTATAGTAGCGCCTGAGATTAGAGGCTCATGCCACCCCCGTGTCCTCTGATGCACTCGCAATCGAAGGTAGAGTTAATGGGTAGCATGTGGGTGTTCTTAGGCCACTCGACGGTTGCAGAAAGATCTTCAGTGTATATTCATCCTCATCGGGGACCGAACTCGGGTCACCGAGCACGCCACTCGGAGATGCTAACCACTCTGCTACCGCCTCCCCAAATGTGCCACTTTTCAAATGTATAAACATGTATTTTTAGCCTTGAATGTGTCCCGTACAGAAGTGTTATAATCAATCAACCATTTACACGGTAGACTTCCATTAATAGAATATGTTAGTTTGTCTATTAAGCACTCATAAATCAAAGCGTTTTGGCAACTGCAATTATCCTTAAGAGGAATGGAGAAAAATCAATATCCTCTTACCCAAAACATTAATATCATTTCATTACACACAAACTACTTGTGCGTGTTAGTATCTGTAATGAAGTTAATGACACAACCACCAGAGGAGCGCCGCCTGGTGATGCAGCTCCTGTCACTGGCATGAGGCGTGCTCCTGCTCTTCTACCAACCATACAAAGTTAAACTACAACTGTCACCAACCATCCAAGTAATCCTGAACCTCATATTCCAATATTCCCTCATATAGGGCTATTTCTTCTCCACCTGACCCTTCCATGCCTGAACCTTCACGGCCAGAACCATCTTCCTCTGCATAGTGTTCAAAACCTTGCCCTGAGCCTTCCTCAGCTATTTCTGGGAACCAAATGAGATCATGGAGTAAAGGAAGTAATCACTTTAAAAGTACAATTTTGCCTAGATATGTCCTGGACTTATGTAATAGCTTTACCATTGAAAGAAAGTAAGAAATTTATAGTAATAGTTACTGTATCAAAAGAAATAGCTACATATAGAGATGATATACAAAATTTTAAGTGTTTTGTACATTGAGCAGTACATGTTTTAAAGTTTAGTTTTCAAATCCTGATTAACCTTTCCATTAAATCATCCTGTATATCCGTAACTCTACACAAGTGGAAGGTTAACTATGATCTAAAGAGACATAACAGAAAATTATTTGGAATTGATACTTACCATACTGCGAGTGTGTACATAACTGTAATGTAAGCGCATTATAACAAATTCAAAGAACCAAGACATTTCTGTACAACCTGTTTCAATTCAAGAAGCAATCAAATGTTGGTGAATTAAATGAATTGCTGGATGCATGATACAGGCACTTGATTGCAAACTTTGAAAGTTGCAGGCAGTATGTGATCTGCTACACAGACAAAGAACAATAAGATTACCTTCTAAACATATAAAATCATAACAAAGGTTTATTAGAACCTCCATTCTGGAAACCATCATACTTACCAGTCTCATCCGGTACAATTTCTTGGTATTCACTGAAAGAGTTCTGGTGGTTGATGGATTCCTTGGGGAATGTGACTTCATCCGTTGGTGCTGCATTAGGTTCCCAATGACCTTGAGCATAGGCCCACGCTTCATTGGGGTCCCAGAGAGTATAAAGCTGTGTTTTTACGATCACCCAAAACATGTTGCCCACGATCCAGTTTCCAAGCCACCTCAACATTTGAATGGGCTGTATGGGGAATGAAATTACTCCATAATTATTTTTGTCCTATGAATGAGATTATCTTACTTTAAAAAAATGCTATGGAATTCAAATTGTACTGACAACTTCAATTACTTTACATACACCATAAAATATTTGCCCTTGTTATTTTCAAACACAAGATCACCAATAAATATGCAAAGAGTGAGACCTAGTATGTATAATTGAACAGGGAGTATCCAGATTTTCCTGGCATGAAGGTAAAATAGCCAGCCACACCCCTATTTGATGGCAAAGCACTTAGGGTAACCTTGCCTACAGGTTCAACAATAACATAAAATAAAATAAAACACAAGTAAATAAACAAATAGATAAATAAATAAATGAACAGAATAATAAAGCAAAAAAAAAACATTCTTTGTCTATCAGTGGTGACATCAGTTTATACTTACTGTGTTAAGAATAGAACCCATGCTGGGCTCATCTTGGCTGTCGAGACACACTGCTTGGTAATCAAACACCTGAATTCTCTTGTACACTTCACTTTGCACCAATGACTCCATGATTGTACCCTCAAGTGTTCCAAAGAACTTGCCAGTATCGTCCTCATTTTCAGAGGCAATGATGAAGCCATTGTCATCCAACAAGTAACAATTCAATGACTTGCTCTCGCAGGTTTTGGATTTCTTGCAGCTGGAGTCCCGGGTGGGATAGGAGGGGCACTGAGGAGGGGTGAGTTAAGGTGGTGAGGCATTAGCTGATACATACTACACCTGGTGACTTAACACTCCCTCTTTGAGCAACAATGTCTTAATAGTTGCTGAAATTAAATAATAGGCAATTACTTAAAAAACAAATATCAATAAAGCAATGAGATACATTTTCTAAGCAGGTGATCACAGCTCTCCAGATGAATGTCAGCTAATGGCCTTTGCCAAGAAATGTCTATTTGGTTCAGATGTACTAAGCTCTACCTACGTACATTAGATGTGTTTAGCTGCATACTCACATACATGTCAACTCAGAAAAACTCTGTGAGGCTTTCAAAATATGTGTTCACTACATGGTAGCATTGATAGATAGCTTTATGGATGAGTACCAGATTATTTGTCCAAACAGTCCTTGTAAAACAAGGATGTATCTTCCTTGTAAAGTAAGGAGGCATCTTTTGGACATATTTGTCTTAAAGACAAGTAAATATGTATGTAAAAGAAAGATTCTAATAATTTATAGCCAATTTTGTTTATAAGATGACTTATTGGTCACTCTTGAATGAGTTTAAGTTACTGGATGGGGAAAAACCAGAGGAAGATATATTGCTGCAGTCTAAATCTAGATGCTCTGACAACAAAGTTCCATGAAATCCGACACATGTATTACTACTATAATGGGCATCTTATGTATCAAGCGATTTTCTTGAAGACCATAAACATGAAACGCTGAAGGTTTTTCTCTGTTAACCTGTAAGGGCTTCTCCAGGACATGAAAATGTGAATAATTTGTATTCTTCTCACATTTTTCCATTGCGAGAAAGTCTTGCTAGAAAATTGATAGACACATATGTATCAAGGCCTGTAATTAATAATTACCAGAGTCTGCTCTAGATTTTGCTTTGAGGCAAAAAGAGACCATCATCATATCAACATATTTTTAAAATCTCACAAATTTAAATATTCAAGGTGTCAATACTGTATCTGTCTAACCAAAGACTACTGTAGTCTTTGGTCTAACATAGGAACAAAAGGCATCTAACTCTTCAGGATAAACTACTAAGGCCTATGTAGGCTTACCGGTGGGAACATGGACTGGATAAGAGAAAGTGCCAAAACAATAAGTGAATTTTTAAACTTTCATATAGGTATTACAAAACATTCTTGGTGCATGATGCAATATTCCCCAATTAATTATCATCATTACATAGCAATCAAAACCTAGGTGACTTACCTTGTACGTTTCGTTTTTGAAGAAATCAACAAACTTCCTGTGTTTGATGGTGACACCCACAACCGCAGCAGGAGCCATTTTGTAGCTATTCTCTTCAATAAAGATGGCTCGCGTGGCAGTTACCAGCACCTCGTCAGGGTCACGGGTAGCTGTAGTCATTGATGGCGTTATCTTTCTTTCAACAGCAGAAAGCTAAATATGCACCACAAAATTTCATCAATTTTACACAATTCTAGTAAAGCTTGGGTGCATCTACTAACCAGCATCAAATGGAACTGAGTACACATAGGCATCTTTGTCTTCCTTGTAGTAATCCACAGCCCGCTTGTACCACACCTCGTCAATAGCATGATTGTGCACCTTCATAAAGTGCCTGAGATATGGATGGCAGCGAGGTATATAAGGGATGTGAGGTAAAGAGATCTCATAAAACACAGAACAATTACATAAAATGAAGACTATTAATGATAAGTTAATGTAATCGGAAACAAAACAGATGTACAACAGCAATTAATGCACGACTCTATACATTATGTGTGACAGAATAGTAGAATCAACAGTATGGACATCCATATTCTAATGGAATGTGTTTTATATATTTTTGAATGCAATTTTGCAAAGCCTAAAAGTGGGTCTGATTCTCAAGTCCATGTCGTAATAGAGAACCTTTGTAATAAATTGCTTGCATTACACAAATAATGAATACTAAGACTAATGCTGAACAACATATTTCTCTACTTACGGTTTATCAGAGTTCACATTGCCAGATGAAGATGAAGACTCTGAAGGAATGTCTATCCACCGGGTCAGTCCACTTCGGGTAGCCACAAATGCAGTGGTGATGCCAAAGTTTTGGCTGCCCGTGCTGTAATGATATCAGGCATTAATTTCAATACATCACTAACTAGGCTTTTACCATGCCCATGGTTGGAAAGCAGGGTTGTCATCACATGAAATACCATTTGCCTTCCATAGGCAGTTTTATCACATAGCATCCATGATGTGGTGATTATAGTGGTATGGACATCATTTTCTACCTCTCTCTGCTATAATAATTCCAAGAACAGGTAAGCATAAAGGTAGATAGAAACATTTGTGTCATATAATTATTTTTTCCGGGAAAGCTGTTAGAAAGAATTAGAGAATTGTTAGTACATTATTTCCTGCCTACTTGTACGGGTAAATATCTCTATGCTGTATAAATTAAATTAAATTACTTTTTGATAACATAAATTAGCACTCAGAGAAAAGTCCAGACTAGTGAAACCAATACAACAGTGAGAATCTGGAAAATATTTATCTTCTACAATGGTAAAGTCTCGCATCACACTCATCCTGATCCCACGATTTCGCTCCCATGGTACTACCCGATGTTTATCGAAATTTTCCCATCACAATAAACCACACCCGTCCCACAAGTACACACAGGGACGTATTTAGGATCTTGAAACATTTGGGGGCTTAGCCCAGCGTAATGATCTTCAGATTTTTACTGGATAATTTTCAATTTATGAGTATAATGAATAAAAGATGTGAGACACTGTGCTCTACCAAAAGGTTTCGGTCATTTGCTTAGGATAACTTTCGCAACATGAAATTAAGATAAAATCAAGACAATCTGAGTGGTTCAACTTCATTATTATTCTTATTGCCATCAGCAGGGATAAAACCCTAAGAAAAAGAGAGCTTTGGCGTGATGGAGCAGTCATATAGATTGTATATTGCCAATACTTTGTTCGAAACTGAAATCTGACCAACCTTGTCTTATACGTAACTTCTGCTTCTATTGTGTGACAAATAAAGGGCTCCTTTTGAACAGTTACATAACTGTGTTAACTGTGTCTTGTCCATCTGACAGAGGTGGGCGCGATACTTTTTTCCCGCTAGTTCGATACGCGATACTCCGCTAATTTTTTGGATTTTCTTAAAACAATACGCGATACTGCGATACTCCGCTACCGATACTTTTTTCTTAAAGCGATAGTATCACAGTGACACTGCGATACCAAAAATTTAGCTTTGCGATACTTTGCTACCTAAGAAAACACTGTATTAACCAAAAAAAGATCTATTTTACTTAAACTACAGTTTAGGCACATTAAAACATTGTAATATATTTATTTTTAAACTGACAAATTTTATTTAAAATATAAGATCGTCTTTTAAAGTATCACGGGAAATTTAAGCGATACTTGAGTTGCGATACTTATACTCCGCTACTTTGAATTCTTATGCGATACTGCGATACTATTTTGGCGGTGCGATAGTATCGCAGTATCGCACTAAGTATCGCTCTCGCCCACCTCTGCCATCTGATATTCTCTTCTTCACCTCTCCAGAAGGTCTTTTGGTGTCTCAGCTGTCTTTTGCACTCCTCTGTTCTCTCCTCTTATTCTCTCCTACTCTTTCTTGTCCTGCTCATAAAAAAGATGCAATCAGCATACACCAAGTAACATCTAACCAAATATCTTGTTTTTTACTATAATTTTGTGTTGGCCCCAGTCAGAGCTTATCTTATTTTTGTAAAAAGAAAAAAAGGATATTTGAGATCCAGGGCTATTCATAAAACATTCGGGACTACAGCCCCCAATGCCCAAGCCGACCTATGCCAATGAGTACACATCTTCTATTTCTTAAGATCTCAGATGCATTAGATCGCTCCGTCGCCCGCCTTCTCTTGCTCCTTTCGTCTGCTTAAATTACAGTCTTCCTCATCAACTCCTCACTTATCTATTTCAACTCTAATACTTATACTTATTGATTGATCTTATATCTTTACACTAATTCATGCTCAAATTTATGTCCTTTTCTCTAAGCACTGTGTCACATTTGTGAAGTTTACGATTCTTTCTGTTTTCTACCAGTCTCTATACAGACCCAACACAGTACACAGTAGTGTGTCTTCCTCCTTTATTCCCATGTCTCACTATTCTTGGCATAGGAATGTCACTATTGAAGCTATTAGCCTTTCCCTCTGGTTCCTAGAGTTTTTGCATTCCACAATTACATGATCTAGTTTCTTTCAAGGAGAAAATTCAGAAAGATTAAGAACATCACCCATAAAGGGTGGGCAATTCAATAATATGAGTAATGGAAAACTAAAGTGTTAAGGATTGATTGATTGATTTAATGCCTAAAAAGGTGAATGTGCCAGACATCAGAGGTCATATGGCACTATGGCAAAGCATATAAAGGGGAGGAGTTAAAGAATAATAGTGAAATGATGAGGGAAGGGGAAAGAACGGAATGTTACAGCAGGATGGTTAGATCAGATGTAGGATGTGGATTTGTTGGAGGAAGGAGGTTAAATTTTCCAGGGAGAAGGAGGGGGATTCCGGGAGAATGTCCGCAAGACAGGGAGGTCGGGAAAGGGAGGACAAATGAGGGAAGGAACTGGAATGGGCAGGAGTAAGATGGGGGCAGGATATTAGGACATGTTGGACAGTGAGAGGAACTTGACAGGGTGTGCAGAGGGTTGGGGAGGAGCGTGACATGAGATAGGAGTGTGTGAGGTTGGTATGGCCTATGCGTAAGCGTGCGAGAGCAGTCTCCCAACGTCTATTAGAGTGGTAAGGATTTGACCATGGAGAGATAGAGGGTTTGATCAGGCGAAGTTTATTGGCAGAGAAAGTGGCCCAGGAGGATTGCCAGCAGTCGAATAGGAAAGATTTAAAGGAAGGGTAGTAGTCGGAGGCTGACAAGTTTGAGAAACGGGGGCATTGGGACATAGTGGCCGAGCGCGCCAAAGAATCAACGCGTTCGTTGCCCGAGATACCCACGTGACTCGGTACCCAGCAGAAGCAAATTGTTTTGTGGCATATGGATAGTCAGAATAACCAGTCTTGGATCTCCCGAACAAGAGGGTGAAGTGAGCGAAGAGATTGGATAAGAGAAAGGGAATTGCGTGAATCAGTGAAGATAGTGAAGGAACAGGATGGGTAGAAAAGTATGCGTTTCAAGGCGAAGAGGATGGCGTACAATTCCGTTGTAAGAACAGTGGATTCTGTAGGTAGTTGGTATTGATAGTGAAGAGAGGGGAAGAGGACAGCAAAGCCAGAACCAGAGTGGGATTTAGAACCGTCGGTGTAGATGTGGGTGCTAGAGGAATGAGTGGAAAGGTGTTCAAGAAAGTGAGAGCGGAGGACAATGGGAGGAATGGTAGACTTGGGAGAGGTAGTGGGGACAGAAGAACAGATATGGGGGGAAGGTATAAGCCATGGGGGGAAGGAATGAACATAGAAAGGGAGAAGATTAAGAGTAGGAAAGGAGGAGTGGGAGAGAAGGGTGCGCATGCGAACAGGGAAGGGCGGTGGCAAACGAGGGGAGGAGGTGATCACTGTGAGGAGAGATTGGGGGACTGCAATCTTAGAAGTAGGAAATTGATGAAGGCGAGCATAGCACCGAAGTGATAGGAGGGCTCGACGGCGAGAGAGGGATGGGAGACCCGACTCAGCATAGAGGCTCTCAACGGGGGAGGAGCGAAAGGCACCTAGAGCCAGACGGAGGCCTAGGTGGTGAACAGGAACCAGGAGGTTGAGGAGGGAGGCAGAGGCAGAGGAATAAATATGACATCCATAGTCAAGAGTGGAGAGGACCAGGACAGTGTGGAGATGGAGGAGGGTCTTGCGGTCAGCACCCCAAGACACATATGAGATACAGTAAAAGCCTTATAACTTGGCACGATAGGGGCTCTGGCCCTTACCGAGTTGTTCAATGTGCCGAGTTATGCAATGTCCTTCTCTGAAGAGATGCAGTTATAACATCAATATGCCGAGATACATTATTTTTTGCCGACTTTCTGTTTACATGTTCACACAAGAAGTTGTGAGGGCATGATATGCCGAGTGAAAACCATGAGATGCAGTTTAGGTGAGGTGGTAGCAGAGTGGTTAGCGTCACCGGGTGGCGTTCTCGAAGACCCGAGTTCGATCCCGATTGAGACCCATAAATCCAATTGAAATCTTTCTGCACCGTGGAGTGGCCTAGAACACCCACATGCCCTGCCCATTAACTCCACCTTCGACTGTGAGTGCATGGGAGGACACAGGGGACGGCATGAGCCTCTAATCACAGGCGTCAGTCCAGGGCCGGATTAAGGGGGGGGCTACCGGGGCTCTAGCCCCAGGGCCCCCACCAAAAGGGCCCCCACCATATGTATATTAGCTTTAAGCAGTATTATTAAAAACATTGGCAAGTTACAAAACCAAAACATATTTGCCTGTCTCTGTTTCATCCTTTATCTCTGAATACCAGTCTATGCATTAATAGTTCTTTGCCAAACATAGGCCTCAAAATACCCACAAAAGTGCTTAATTTTTGTGCGAATATAGGGCCCCCACAAAAGCTGAGCCCCAGGGCCCCCACAGCTCTTGATCCGGCCCTGGGCGTCACTATAACAATCATGCCTGCGCCACCCCGGGCGAGGGCCAACCAAAAAAAAAAAAAAAAAACTTTGTCTTTGCCATGCCGAGTTATATCAAATTCTGAGTTATACAGTGCCGAGTTATAAGGCTTTTACTGTAATTTGTAGGAGGCGGCGACGAAGGGCATTTACCTTTAGAGATAGGATATGTGCCTTCCAGGTAAGGCGAGAGTCGAAAGTGAGGCCAAGGAATTTTCCAGAAGAGCAATACTTGAGAGGTATGTCATATAGAGAAAGTGGAGGTGGGAGTGGTACACAAGAGCGAGAGAAAAGGATGGAGAAGGATTTTGTGGGAGAGAAACGAAAGCCATGATTAGTAGCCCAGGAAGAAGCAGCGGAAATTGCAGATTGGAGGAGACTGCGGAGGGGTGCCGGGGAAGGGCCGGAAGCGTAAAAGGGAGGATCGGACGCCAGGTGGTAAGGTGGAGACGAGTCCATTTACTGCAATGAGGAACAAGGAAGTGCTGAGGACACTTCCTTGGGGGACACCTTCATATTGTGGGAAGGACGAAGAAGTGGAGGAAGATACTTTGACTCTGAAGGAGCGATCACATAGAAAGGGCTTGAGAAAGACCCCCATGTTACCAGCTATGCCGAAAGTGGTTAGCTGGTGGAGGATATGATGTCGCCAGGCGGTATCATAAGCTTTCTCTAAATCAAAGAAAACAGCAAGGACTGATTCGTGACGGGCAAAGGCTGTGGTAATGTATGTTTCCAGGTGGGCTAAGGGGTCAGCTGTGCTTCGGCCATGTCGGTAGCCAAACTGAGAAGGGGAGAGAAGACTTTTGGATTCCAGGAACCACATAAGACAGAGATTGATCATGCGTTCCAGTAACTTGCATAGGCAACTAGTAAGGGCAATGGGGCAGTAATTTTGAGAGGGTACCGGATTTATTGGGTTTGAGGAACGGGAGGACAAGGGCTTCGCGCCTTGGGGGGGGGAAAGTCTCCAAGGGACCAAACCCGGTTAAAGAGGGCTAGTAAAAAGAGGAGAGAAATAGGAGGGAGGTGTTTGAGCATTTGGTAGTGAATCCCGTCAGGGCCTTCACATGTGTCGCAGCAAGAATGAAGAGCGGAGGCAAGTTCAGAAGAAGAGAAAGGGGCATTGTAGTATTCAGAAGAGGATAGAGAGAAGGTAACAGGAATGTGTTCCCTGGCAGCTTTGATTCTAGTGAACTGAGGAGAGATGTGGGATCCACTACTAACAAGACTGAAAAAGGAGCCTAATTCCTCTGCTACTTGGAATGGCTCTGCAATAATTTGGTTATGAACGTAC
Organism: Chionoecetes opilio; assembly: GCA_016584305.1. Lineage (NCBI taxonomy): Eukaryota > Metazoa > Arthropoda > Malacostraca > Decapoda > Majidae > Chionoecetes > Chionoecetes opilio. Next base: position 235,111 of record JACEEZ010008564.1, read on the forward strand.
AGGACTGGGGCAACAGGGGGCGGGTGTTTACCTGACAATTTATGGATTCGGCACCAAACTGATGAAATGGGGGTATCTGTGGTGAGGGAGGAGACGTAGGTGCGCCAACTATTAATTACTGAGAGGTTAATGGTCCGCTTAAGGCGGGCAAAGGCTTTTTTAAAAGAAATAAAAGCTGGGATTTGACCGGGGGTACCGCGTTTGCAGCGGTAGCTGCTCCAAGCAGCACGCTTTGATCGGTGGGCCTTTGTACAATCCAAAGTCCACCAGGGAACGCATTTAGAGGTAAAAGGACGGGAGGTTCGGGGGATAGCTGTAAGGGCGGCACTTAGAATAGAAACGGAAAAGTAGGTGAGCATATCAGAGGTGGAAGAAAAGGTGGAAGGATGGAGCAGAAAGGCAGAAAGGGAGGCAAAAGTGCGCCAGTCGGCTCTGCGGAAGCACCATCGTGGAGGGTTAGGAAGAGGGACGTATGAGGTAGGGGAAAGGAGGATAGGAAAGTGGTCGCTATAAGGGTATTGGTCGAGGACCGACCAATGCAGGTCTAAGCGGAGGGAAGGAGAGCAAAGAGAGGTCAAGACAGGAAAAAGACTGAGTCCTCACGTCAAAGTGAGTGGGGCGATTAGAATTGAGAATAATGAAGTCAGTGGTGGCTAGGAAGCGTTGAAGGGAGCGGCCACGGATGTTTATGGTAGAGTCACCCCAAAGGGAGTGGCGGCAGTTGAAGTCACCTACTACCAGCAAAGGGGGTTGTAGGCGGGAGAGAAGGGCGTGTAAGGCATCAAAGTCAATAGGATGAGAAGGAGAGAAATACAGGAAAACCTCGTTTATCCGGCACCCTCGGGGGGGAGCGCATGCCGGATAACTCATTTTGCCGTTGTTTTGAGAGTTACTCTTATGGAATCGCCCAAAATCCCAATATTTTTTTTTTCTTTTCTTACATCACAAGGAACTAGCCAAGGGCACAACAAAAATGGGAAACACAAAGCCCGCTTAGTTGCCAGTCCCTATAAAGAAGACAGTAAGAGAATAAAATAAAAAAGAGGGGTGAGCCAATTTAGTTCGGGATGTGTCTTGTTACTCTTCTTTTGAAAAGATGTTAGTCATAGGAAAGTGGAAAAATAGAAACAAGAAGAGAGTTCCAGAGTTTACCAGTGAAAGGGATTAAAGGGTTGCCAACCCTGCTTACCCCGCCAAATTTGAACTAAATTTCTGCCAATTTCCTCAATTTTTGAAATAATTATACCTAATTAATGCCTAGGTTATCCTGCTGAGTGCCCCTTTCTACCCCGCACTCCTCGTCAGGATGGACAAGCCAGTCCTCGTGTCGCACGCCAGCAGCACGAACACTCTCCTCTCTTTTTTCACAGGATCAGGACCATGGGCTCAAGCTAGCCCGTGGTCCTCCCTGCTGGAGGCCCGGAAAAAAAAAAAAAAAAAAAAAAAAAAATGCTTGGGTCGATTAGTGCCGTTGTTTTGAGGCTGCCGTTGTTTTGAATGCCGGTTAAATGAGGTTCTCCTGTAGATGGAAACAATAGTAATCCAACGTTGGATATATACCCTTAAGAGGGTACATGGGAGAGTAGTGTTGACATTCAGGGAGATAGAAGCCGTTTTCTGGTGGACAAGGATTGAGGAGGAAGAAATAGAACGGGGAGAGGAAATAAAGTGGTAATTGGGAATTGCAACAGGGGGTTGAGTAAGGAAAGTTTCTTGGAGGCAGATAACTTGCGGTTCATAGCAGGAAATCAGGAGACAAAGATCTTGTCTGTGGGAGCGGAAGCCGCGAATGTTCCATTGGAGAACAGACATTGTGTAGAGGTCAACGGGTAATGAGGGTTGTAATGGTAGCGGCAGTAGAGGAGTCAGGAGGTTCAGGGGCGTCAGGCGGGGGGTCGGGAGTAGAGGAGTCAGTAGGGTCCGGGGTATCGGGTGGGGGATCGGACGTAGTAGGTGAAGGACAGTCAGTAGGGTCAGGGAGATGAGGGGTCAGGGATGGGGATTGTTGAGACAATAGGGAGTCTAGTGTATAGCCAGGAGGGAGGGGTAAGGTAAGAACAGACGTGACAGTAGGGCGGGCTGAGGAAGTAGAAGATGGGGAGGAGGACATAGGGTGATCAGAGGGAAGGGAAGAAGGGTGGAGTGGGGAGAAAGATGGAGAAGGAGAGGAAGAGGGGGAATGTTGGGAGTCAGGAGGAAGAGGGGTAGGCGGAAGATGGGAGGGAATAGGATGTATCTCAGCTGAGACTGTGAGGATTGAGACAGAAGGTGGGGATAATGGGGCGGTTGATGAAGAGGGCAGAGGGGTCAAGTATTAAGGAATAAGCCTAAACATGCATACATTTTTTTTAATGGATGACAAAACCAAGGCAAGAGGCTTAACTTCTGGACAAACAGTTGATGTAACAATTGTTAAGAATGTGTCAACATGGGATGAGGAAGGCTGGAGATTATGTGACCTGTCATGCCCACCCTTGATCATTGTAATTACTGATGGGGAAGCGTGGGTGTTTATTTCAAGGCTTGGGCCGGCAGAGGACAGGACAGTTGGTGACAAAGATGCCATGTCGCCCAAAGTCATCAGTAGATTAGAGCAGAAAATGGCCAAACATTATGTAAATTACCGCTTCCTTACACAAGTTTACGTGATGGAGCCCACTCGATATAGGGTATGTTCCTCATCAAATGTTTAAGTTTTATATTTTATGCTTCATGATGTTTAACTAAATTTCTCTTCATAAAAACACCTTATTATGAATTACTGGGATGTAAATTCAAGGTGAAAGGTCACCAGGAGGTAAAAGGCTCCAGTACCTATAATAGTTTTTCCCATTGCTTTAATATTTTGTATCCCACGCTAATATCTCGGTAATGATTAACTGTGGGAGGCGAGACTTTTTACTTATCCAATAATGAAATGCAGCTGGGTTTTTTTTTAGATACTGCACATAGTAAATGGTTTAGATTCACTTATATTGTTATGATGGAAGATAGGTTTAGGAGCATCACTAATTTGTAAATGGTGGAGCTATAATCCTACACTAGCACATGTACAAAATAGATGAATACAAAAATAAACAAATAAACATACGTATAAGCCCAATGATTTCTTTTGTCAGACAACTGCTGGAGCTGTTCAAGGAATACACCTTCCAGACATGCTTCAATGCCGACAAAACTTACATTGTTACTTACCAATAGATAATCTCATTCATAATAAACAATAATCTTACATATCTACAGAATGATGGCTTGGACAGTCCTTTTGTGTCCAATGGATTTATACTCAATAAAATTATATCATATCAGTTGCAATGATTGATGAGTCTAATCTGATATATGGATCTACTGTTTAGATTTTACTGCACAGTAATTATATGCTACAGATAAGGATGCTGACTACCTTAAAGTGATTGCTGGCAAGATGATTACTGGCAGAAACCTTGTCTTTCATAAACTGAGGTAAGCATTGAAAACTCATATGTAAATAAGTACATCATCAGATTTCAATTGTATAAGAGACCAGTTGTCATAGTATATACTACAAATAAAAATGCAGAGAGAGATAGTGAGATTATGAAATGTTTATGAGCACATAACTGAACCTTTTTTTGACAGTAGTTTAGCCAAGATTTTAAGAATACGGTAGGAAACAAAATTATTTATGGATACAACAAATCACCACATCATGAATTCTTACTCTTTAGACTTATTTAGCATCACACTGAATCAGCTGCAACAGCCACAACAAAGTAAGTTGTGTCTGTACCATGAGATACATAAGATATTTCATATGTGAATGAACCATCATACACCTACTAAGAATCATACATTTATCTCATTACGTACATTTACACTGGAGCTTTCACGAATACAGTGTAATGTTCTGCACACATTTTGCAAAACCATTTTTGTTTGGGTCACATGCTCATTATGATTTTTTTTCCGGGGACAATCACTGCCAAGCTATCACTGTTACTATGCATGGACAGTGTCACAATGCACACACAGCATAGTAACTCTGTCAGTGCTAGGCATATGCTTCATGTCAGTAACAAAATGTTATTCTTATTCAGCCTCTGAATATACTGCAAGCATACCACGGTATCAGTGACATAGATTATGCAACACACATTTTCTTTTTCCATAATTTAATTCAAAGTTTAAGGGAACGACTCACAGGATATGTGTTTCTGTGCAATACCCCTGTCCTGTCTCTCTCTCTCTCTCTCTCTCTCTCTCTCTCTCTCTCTCTCTCTCTCTCTCTCTCTCTCTCTCTCTCTCTCTCTCTCTCATACACACAAACAAATATTTATCATGAACATCTGACAATTTTCTGACATACAGTATGATTGCATTATATGAACGCTCATAAAACGAGAATTTGATAATTATGAATATGCACCCTATTTTGTTGTTCAAGCAATATCTGATCGATGATGCGAGCTTGGTGATTGGTACCTGCCTACTTGTTCTCAATATTTTTGTGCCTATGTAAACTTTAAATCATTTGATATACCATAATCCTCTCTCTCTCTCTCTCTCTCTCCTCTCTCTCTCTCTCTCTCTCTCTCTCTCTCTCCTCTCTCTCTCTCTCTCTCTCTCTCTCTCTCTCTCTCTCTCTCTCTCTCAATCAACTTTTCTGCCATGACGCCTCAGAAGCAGCTCGCTGCTGCTGTTAACACTGTATTTTTAGTTGCTTATGTCATATAGCTTAGACCACTAATTATATCAACATCTTGTCACTCATGACTGCTTGCTGTTCATTGCCATATCCAGTGACACAATGCAAACATGTTATTTACACATACTGATGCTCAAACATAGCAGCGGAAGTGTGGAACTTTCCGTATGAGTTATAAAAAATATATGAACGTACATAATGTACGTATGTACGCTACATTGGACAGGAATTTCTACCATACATATCAGATACATTCGAGTGAGAGCCAGAACAAAGGATAAATGGAATGCATAGTGTGAAGAGACCCTTGATTTATATGAATGGTTAATTTCTGACTTTAGCAGTGAGTTTGGTACGCACGCGGCATTAAGCAATGCAAAAGTGACATTAAGCAAACGCTCTTCCACCCACGTTTGCTTACGTATGCTTCCGCTTGGGTTCGTTCGCTTCTGTTTGTCCTGAGCCATGATGCTATTGAAAATGCCTTAAATAATGTAAATCCAATTTCAGAACTTCAAACTCCAATATCAGCAAACACAAAACCGGGAGGTGCACATGTCACCCCCGTGGTGTAGTGGCTAGCGTGCCTGGCTACAAATCTGCGGGCCCTGGTTCGAATCCGGGCCAGGGCAAGTCAGCAACCAGCCAACCCAGCTGTTCTTCCTTCCTTTCGGGGTTGATAAATGGGTACCTGGGGTATAGTGGGGTAGCCTGGGGAAGGTAACTGTGGTAACCCGGGTGTCACACTAGCCCTGTGTCCCAAGGTAACGGGTCCTCACCCACCACAGGCTCTAAGGGCTAATGCCACGGAGATGAGCACCAAATGCCACGCGCAGCTTAGCGTATGCTCCCATCTTTACCTTACTTTTACATGGTGATGAGTAATTTTCAAACATTTTTGGGGGGGGCCAAACTATGTACACGATCAGCCACACGACGGTGGCCCCCCAAAAAATCCGCCAGTGATCTCTCTTGGGATTAATATCAGAGACACTAGAGCTTATAGGCTGCTTTGAAGACATGACAGATTGCTCTCACAATCGTACAACAGAGCGATAGCCATCGTAATAAGAGAAAAGGGTACTAAAAGGGACCTATCGTCTAAGAGAGGCATTGTATAACAAGACATAATATAGCAAAGGGGCACTGTATAGTATTCCCTTGCCACATAATGCCTCGCTTTACGATGGATTCCTTATAAGATCAATCTTCTTTAGCACCCTATGCTCTTTTTACGATGGCTCTCGCTCCCTTTCACGATCATGTGAGTGATCCGTGATGTCTTCTAAGTGACCTGCAAGCTCTAGTGCCTCCGATATGAAGCCCTAGAGAGCCAGATTCAATATACAATGATTTGCTATATAATTGGGTTTTCAGGAACGTAACCCCATCATATAACGAGGGAACACTGTACACTGTACTATGAATATTTAATATTAAAAGAAGGGTTATTAAAAGCTTGACTCAATTTGTAAATATACAAGTATGTATATACAAATAGGTAAATACAAGAGGAAGGGCTCCAAACTTTATCCTTATTAGTCGCCTATGGCACGCAGGAAATGCATAGATATGTACTCTATGCTATGTGTCTCAAAGCGCTTTTATCATACTGTAAATAATTGTAAATTTCGAGAGAAAAGTTTCTGTCTTCACTTACTTGCATATCTGTTCTTCCAACAAAGAAATATAGATCTCAGAAAAACCAACAATACTGTTGACTCGAATAGAATTTCATATAACTTTCCATGAAGCTCATTTTCATCCGAGAATTTGTGTACACTCACCACCTCCAGAACACCATCATTAAAATTAATAAAGACAAAAATACTGAGTCCTAATATTGTTAGGTTGTAAGAGCAGGAATTATTCTAAACATATGAATATGAATATACATCTATACATACATATAAAATCTGACCCTGAAATACTGTACCTTAAAAGCATTATGTAAATCGCCACAGGACTGGTTGTGAGGAAATTATATGATTAGTGTGGAGGAAACACAATGTAAACCAGACATATTAGAGGATAATGATAAGCTTAGACGGTGGAAAGAATGGGAAGTATGGTAATAGATGCCGAGAGAGAGAGAGGAGAGAGAGAGAGAGAGGAGAGAGAGAAGAGAGAGAGAGAGAGAGAGAGAGAGAGAGAGAGAGAGAGGAGAGAGAGAGAGAGAGAGAGAGAGAGAGAGAGAGAGAGAGAGAGAGAGAGAGAGAGAGGAGAGAGAGAGAGAGAGAGAGAGAGAGAGAGAGAGAGAGAGAGAGAGAGAGAGAGAGAGAGAGAGAGAGAGAGAGAGAGAGAGAGAGAGAGAGAGAGAGAGAGAGAGGAGAGAGAGAGAGAGAGGAGAGAGAGAGAGAGAGAGAGAAGAGAGAGAGAGAGAGAGAGAGAGAGAGGAGAGAGAGGAGAGAGAGAGAGAAGAGAGAAGAGGAGAGAGAGAGAGAGAGAGAGAGAGAGAGAGAGAGAGAGAGAGAGAGAGAGAGAGAGAGAGAGGAGAGGAGAGAGAGAGAGAGAGAGAGAGAGAGAGAGAGAGAGAGAGAGAGAGGAGAGAGAGGAGGAGAGAGAGAGAGAGAGAGAGAGAGAGAGAGAGAAGAGAGGGAGGAGGAGAGAGAGAGAGAGGAGGAGAGGGGGGGGGGGGGGGGTGAGGCAAGAAAAGAAATTGAGATGTGGAAATAGGCTTTGAAATATCCTTGGTGAATGTCTTGCAAAAAAAATCACATTATTGATTTAATAATTTCGGACAATGATGCAGGACCAAACTTCAGTACTATGAAATATTGAGCATGGCCATTGATATCATAAAACATTTAAGAGAAATTCGCTCATATTGCAGTCTTGTGATACTATTTAATTTACTGGCTATAGCTACACCACAAAATTGAACTGGCATGTTCGATTAAACTATTGAATCTGTGTTTACTCATATGTTAATTGTTAATATGTTTTAAGTTGTCCCTAAAGCTTGGTCCTGCCCACAAAAGGAACAAGCAGGTGCATCTTTGCTAACGGTACCTGGAACTGTCGCCGATAGGAATTCTCGCCGCCGTCGTCGAGTGTTCTAATCTTTTATATTACAGGATCCTATATATACATTTAATCAGGTTTTACCCGTGTTTCTGCATTCAGGGATGAAATACTATCATTAGCTTGATCAGTTACGTTAAGTTAGGTGCCAATGTCCAGGTTAGGTTAACATTTCCACGTCGGCGAGAGTTCTAGGTTGGTGTTTCGGCGAGACTTCCCATCGGCGACAGTTCCACAAACCTTGCTAACCAGACTATTGCAAACAGGCAGTGCAGCTACATAATTAACATTGAAGTGTGGGTAATGGCTTAGTGACTAGAAATACAGACCCAGGGAAGTGTGTGGTTCCCCGCTTGGCAGGATCCCCTTACTGCCTCACTCAATAAGTATGAAGTATCCTTTTTACTATCCTTCCATCCTATAGTGACATAATTTGTATTCAAAAGTGTAAGTATACACAAAGGAAAATCTACTTCAGCACACTTGAAATAAATCATCTATGCATTACTAAACATTACCATTTAGTTGAATTAGTTGGAAATCAATGTTATCAATCAATTATAGTTGCATTACTCATATTCTATAGGCATTTGAAATACTCATGATTAACAATGACATGGCCAATTTACTTCCAACTAAATTAGAGAACAAAATATGTATGAAAAGGAGTGTTACTTGTGGTACCTTTATTTAAATAACCAGTCAAATGTTTGAATCATAGGTATTTTCAAGAAATTTTCAGACTATTCAGATGTTTAAAAAAATCTTCTGGTATTGCATTTCATGGCCATGTCAAGATCGTATGGAATGGGAAGAACGCTAGTGAGAAGTGAGGTGTGACAAGATACAGTGGATAACAGTCCAGGGTAACTAAACTTCACTTGGGCCTGATAATTATAATCATCATGCTTTCAGTGATAATGAGTCAGGCAAAATGAGTATCTCAGGGTTACATCTAGTTTCATCCTGAAATCTTTAGGAATTACATACATCGAATCTTGATGCATATTAAAGCATCACAGCATCATACATTGTCAGTGATGCTTGTTCTTTCATAAAACATCAGGGTGTGGAGTTTCAGTGTTTGAGATTTAGAAATGGCAATAATGCTCCATAATTTAGAAAATCCTTCCATCTTGACAGAAGTAATCTGTTTTCAGAGACCTGGAGTCTCTCTAAACTTTCACTGTATATTAAATGGGGTGATCCCATTAACCACCTAAGTAGCTTACATGAGGATGTAAAAAGCAACACAAAGTGTGATATCTTCAGCACTAAAGTTGAGTTGCTATAGAAATTATGTAGCTCAAGCATTTGAACAGTAGTGAAAAGATGTTTGTTTGTCTTTATGTCTGAATTTTTTTTTGCAGGCTTCTGTTGCCTGATACACTGCTAACATGAAAGCAGAAGGATGACCAAGAGAAACAATAACAGATCATCATACGAATATCTAGTTCCCTACTTTTTCCCCTCTCCTTCCCCTCCCATCTCTCTCTCTCTCTCTCTCTCTCTCTCTCTCTCTCTCTCTCTCTCTCTCTCTCTCTCTCTCTCTCTTTCTATTTCTGAGATAGTACACATGTGATTCATGAAGTACACATACACACAAACAGACATATACACGAAATATGGCTTCCCATACAGATCTATTGAATAGTGGAATAACCTGGATAAGGAGGAAGTACATGCCATGAATATTCACGACTTCAAAGCCAAGCTAGATAATGTAGTATTTTTGGAGACGGGATAGTACGAGCTCTTTTCCTGTGATTCACTTGATGAATGTAACTAAATGAACACACACACACACACACACACACATACACACACCAGAGAAATACATTAACAAATTGTCGGTGCTACATACAAACTCCTAATGAGCATCAGAATGAATTTTGTTTATATGAACGAGGCATGCTGAAGCAATTCATTGTGGCCATGATATGCCCTAGATTAGGGTGTATCATTTTTTTTTTAGAGTACATGACTGTAGTTTGGTCTCCCCACTAGAAGAAAGATATAAGGGAAATCGAAAGAATACAAAGAGCAGCTACAAAGATTGTTCCCAGTCTATCAGACCTGACTCATAAGGAGAAGTTGGAGAAATTGGGTTTGGTCATTGGAGGAAAGAAGAAAAAGAGACTTGATAGGGATGTATCGAGCTATGGCAGGATTGGTTAGTATTGACAAAGAAGACATGTATGTACGGGTCTATGAAGGCTAAGCAAGAATAAAAGAAACATTGTACATCTGGCGCACTGCTGTGACTGATGTGCTCTGATAACGATTCAACCTTTTGGGAGGATTCCACCATTTGTCTCGCTACATCACGAATGTTTCTATCCTATCACTAGACAAACCCCCCCACTAGTTACAGGGCCCCACTGTACAAGATAAGAGTTTTTGCTGTTCATGAGTGCTATAGTGTATATTTTTCTATACTACTCAGTGATTATGTGTCTTGTATAACTTAAAAGTGTCCACTATGTATTGCTAAGTAAGGTATAGTTGGGACAAATAGGGGTGTTTTAGGCCTAGTATTGGCAATGGGCTGCTACAATATTACTTACATAATGGGTTTTAACAGTGTGAGAAGTGGTTTTCGATAACGCGGTACACGGACCTACCACATTAACCGCATTTTTTGAGGGATGACTGGGTATACATAATATATGAGTGTGTGTGTGTGTATTTACCTAGTTGTATTTACCTAGTTGTAACATACAGGAAAAGAGCTATGCTCGTACTGTCCCGTCTCCAAATCTACTATTATCCAGCTTGCCTTTGAAGTCCTGAATACTTCTTGCATTAATGTGTGTGTGTCTGTGTGTGTGTATCTGTGTGTGAATCACTCAAAACCTGATGACGTGCTGGACACGTGATCTCCAGCTGTTATCTTCCAAAAAAGAGATTAGACCTCATAGAGACCAATCTTTAAGTAAGGCCATGATCTCACACACTACACACACCCTATCCCTTGTTCAAGGGGGACAGTAACATCTTGTGCTGTCAGCAAAAAACCTTGAGGGCTTGAGTGAGTGGGCCTTGTGTGTGTGTTTTTGTCAAATAGTTATATATTTATCATGTATTTCAAAGTCTGTCACCCTAAGTTACTTGCACAGCTGTGAATATATAAAAAAAATAGTACAATTGTTGTTGAAATCACTTTACCATTGAAGGAAAAAGTTGAAGGTGGAGGCAAAAGAGGGGAATAAGGAAAAGGAAATAAAGAACAAGGAGAAAGAGACAGAGAAGGATGGGAAGGAGGAGGAGGAGGCCATACTTGCTTAACAACCTCAAATTCACCTCCCCTTACCTCCCTTCCTTCCTGCCACTCCTGTCTGGATGTGGGTGGGAGATTTGGTCAACTGAGGATCTTAACTGCCATTCAATCAAAGACTGCTTTACAAGTTGCTGCTGAGTCTGTGAATGAAGTTTGAGGTGGAACACGGAAAGAAGGCATATGACATCCTATAACACTGGATTAAACTAACAAGATGGTATTAAGGCACATCAAAGTATCTAGATGAAAAAAGTGATTTGGAATAGAAAGCTCAAAGATGTTAAGGGTGAACTAATTGAGTGCGTGAAGTCATAATAATACATGTAATGGACTCTGATGAAAGTTAAATGCTTCATGACAAAAATACTGTCCAATGCCTACAAAACAAGCTTAGTGGACAAAAAGGTTGGTCACTTTTAATGGTCCATTAGTTTGATAGGTACAGTATTGCAAAGAGGGAATGCGTCTACAGCAGAGGACAGTATGACATGATGAGAACTATGTGAGAACAGTGGATACAGCAGTGATGGATGCAAGAATTTGCATAGGATATGTTAGATTTCATTAAAGGATTACTTATTCTGTTTAACTAAGAACAATTACAATAACGCCACATCTTGACATATAACCTTTGGTTATTTGTTGGAGGTGGTACTGTAATTGTCATAACCTATTTGAGGTCTTCTGACAGCTAATTTGTCCTTGATCCTAGTCCCAGCTCTTTTTACTTACATAAACTTGTTTGCATCATGCTAGCAGGGATGGCACAACCAAGAATGCTATTAAAAAAAATGAGACTCCCTCCTGACCAAGGTTATAACACTTATATTATAAGCAACACCACTTATATTTTGCATCAGCTTGACACCTTACTTCATGTCAAGGTCCAAGGCAACTCCTGGTGATTTTTCGTTAAAAATGGCAGACCTGAGTGTTTTCAGACCTCTTTCACTTTAACCAATCATTCAATAATTTTGTTACTTACGTCATCCCATTCCATACTCTCACCTTTTCAGACTTGAAGCAAGAAGACAAGTTCTTTACCTTTTTACTTCTGTATGCCTTCAATTAATTAGCAACTCTACTCCTCAACCACACTTCCCTGGGAACTGTTGCATCCATTATAAACCTCCCAGATGCAAACATGGAGTGAAACATCAATACAAGCCCAATTTAACAAACACTTACTTTTTTCCTTCAATCTTATCTTCCATTTTAACACTAGGGGAATAAACATTGGTAGCACGAGCATCAAACAGGAGGGACTGTATCAGATCCTTGTCACCTGTAACAAGGAGAAAAACGGTACACTTTACTCACTAGAATAATTTTGCATTCTAGACATTTACAGGTGAAGATTCAGGTATATCAGTCTATTGGTAGATAACTATTTATAACATACTATCTGCTCATTATCCTATCTAGATCCTAAAGTGGCTGGGGATACTCACAATAATAGTTGTCCTTTCTTTCATCACTCCCCATGCTGGGCTTCCATTGCTTGTCTGCAAATGGATGGGAACCATGAGTTTTGTTGAAACACAAGACACTGATTAATGTTCCAAAATATTCCTATATAAAACAGTACACCATAGCAGAGGGCAGGGAAATTCACGCATACAAAAGAAGCATCTTGAATACTTTAAGACCCCAAACAGACGTGAATCTGCTGGTACTTAGATTTACTGACTTTTTTTCATATACATTTCAGTAACACGGAAATCATATTAACACATCATGGATGAAAGTGAGTATGTAAGCACATGCTACACAGAACACCATATGTGGCTTCCCAGTAAACTAGTTAAGTGGTCACAGAAACTTTGAGCTCCCTCTCATAATTTTGTCTGAACTCAAAGAGGTGACAGATCAACAATTGCCTGAAAATTGGTGGTATAGGTTTGATAGATGATAATAGTTCTTCAGAAAAAATTTAAGTAAAGGATGCATAAGGAAATTATTAAAACCAAAGGTATGAGAATAGTGTTGGTACGTACACTGGTTGCCCTGGTTCATGATGGGGTCCGGAGGGGGGCGGGTACGAGTGGAACGCCACTTCCAGTTGGGTTTTTGGGCACGGGACAGGAAGTCTTTTAGCAGGGCTTCTGGACTCTGATTCTCCCGATGCTGGTCATACTTGTACTCACAGTAAACCCTGCGGGGTACAACAAAAAATGGTTGAAGAAATATAAATAAGAGACAACATCCCTACATTTTACAGTTTCTTTAATTTAAACTTTAAAAATAAGGAGTTACATAACCAGTATCTATGTTGGATATTCACTAGTTGTTTACTAGTCACTTCGTAAAGGTTTTTCCTTGGCATTTGAATAGCATTACCATATCATGTTAACTTTTTTCAATCATCATAATCATATCATCAATGAGGAGTAGCTACACACATTTCCCATTTCACAATTGTTGACAAGATCAGTCAACTTGCCATCTGTGTTTGGATATTTTCATGTGTTGTTTCTAATCAAGCCTAGCACCACATTTATATCCTAACCAGGAGGACAAGCTTCGTGCCCTTGGATTCCCCCCTCAGGGATCCTCTCTGGGTACACAGCTCCTGGTGTATTTTTCAAACTAAACCTTGCGCAACATATCACTGCATACGAAAGCAGTGGCCGTGCGGTTCACACCTAGACGTGATGAGGTTGAGGTCCCAGGTTTGAGTCCCGCCAGGAGCTCGATCTTTCTGCAATCCTTGCATAGCTAAAGATCACCTACATACTACCCATCAACCCAACCTGACAGTAAGCGCATCAGAGGACATCAGGAGGTGGCATGAGTCTTAATCATTACAGGTGCAACGATGAAAATTTTGCCTTCTTAAAACTCATGAATACTCTTTGCATTTACTAACTCATTGTCCAAGCCATTCCACATATCAATAAACCATTGAGGAAAACTACACTTCTTAACATTCTTCAAGCATCTCGTTTTCTTCAGCTTCTTTCCATGTCCTCTTGTGTTTCCTGCATTGCTTACAAACAAGTCTTTTTTAACAATTCTCTCCATTCCCGTCATTGCTCTATGCATTGCCATTAAATCTCCTCTTTCTCTCTCTTCCAATGATGTCATCTTTGGATCCTAACTTTTCCAACCTCTTCTCCTAAGTTGAATCTACCAGACTACGGACAATCTTCGTGGCTGTTATTTGTATTCTTTTGATCTTCTTTATGTCTTTTCATGTGTGGACACCACATCACCATAGCATATTTCAGTCTAAGGAAGATCAGTCTGGTGTCAATGAGACTGGTCTATAATTTAGTGGGTCATATTTGTTTCCTCCATCATAAATGGAAATCTTATTCAAGGTATGAGTTACGTTCCAGGAAAATCTTGCTTTAAGCGAAAATGCATTCAACTAATCCTATTTTCCCATTGAATCCCATTGTATAAGTTCAGGTATGTACATTCTTAAGACCAAAAATCAAGTCTCAAGTCAGATCATGAAGTGCATGAAATGCAATTCATACTTCATCATCACCACACCATCCAATTTTGAAGGGTCGAACTGACACAGACCTATATCTCTCGTGTTTAGACCCCACTGTCTCACTTTGAGGTAGCAATAGACAAGAAGACTGAGTTCGATCTGCCATCTGGTGGCCGTTTGGGAACTTCCCGGCCGCCCAGAATGTCGGGTCTCGGGGTGCCAGGCTAGACTTATTTTCCATTATTCCCTACCAAACCAGCTACAATTAAGTGTTGTCATGGTCAACATAGGCTTATGCAAAATGAAAATATACGAGTTTTACATTATTCATGGCGTTATAGCGAGGATTGTTGGCAAAATAGAAGCATTCGATCACAGGTGTCCTACAACATTCTACTAAATACAGTAGAGGAATGCTTCAAGGCGGGTGTATGGGTTAATATTACCTTCTCTTTGCATACATGGAGGTAATATTAACCCATACACCCGCCTTGAAGCATTCCTTTACAGTATTTAGTAGAATGTTGTAGGACACCTGTGGTCGAATGCTTCTATTTTGCCAACAATCCTCGTTATAACGCCATGAATAATGTAAAACTCGTATATTTTCATTTTGCATAAGCCTATGTTGACCATGACAACACTTAATTGTAGCTGGTTTGGTAGGGAATAATGGAAAATAAGTCTAGCCTGACACCCTGAGACCCGACATTCTGGGTGGCCGGGAAGTTCCCAGACGGCCACCAGATGGCAGATCGAGCTCAGTCTTCTTGTCTATTCATGTCAATGCACCTTTCAAAAAACAGTCTTTCAAGTCTGCATCTTACTAGGAACTACTGTATATTGAAATTTATTAGTAAATGGTACAAACACACTTACCAGTCAGGATGCAGAGTCCAGTTTCCAGTTGAGAAGTGATCCATGGCTGGAAAATATTAATGATAATATAAATAAATAGATGCAAATATAAACAAACAAACAAATAAACAAATACATTTAAATTCTTATATCTGTTTTTCTATCTAATCATGTATTTTCATTTTCTGTCTGCCTATCTATTTACCTACCTAAATTCATTTGTTATTCAAATGACTATGAAATGCTCAAGGCAATATTTAGAAGAGGAAAAACATCATTATGTTCTCACCATCACTGCCTCTTGGATCTTGAATTGCTCGCGTCAACTCTATCTGCCCATGAACCTTGTACCTGCCATACCACTCAGGCAGGGCAATACCCAAACTGAAGGGCGTTCCACTGATCTTCTGTGTAAAGTACCTCTGCTTCCTCTGAACCACTCGTTTCTAAGGAAAACAAAAAAACTATGGTAATGAAGATGGGAAACAGGAAAATAGCACAAAGGCAGAAGTACAATATCATGTACAGAGGTTGTAACTTATTAATTAAATTTAATGCCGTAACAATGAAGTTTATAATTGCAGTGTTCCCTTGATTTCACATACAATGTGCTCACGATGATGAGCACACTGTATAGATCTCTCAGAGCTTACTCCTATATCAAAAATATTAATTTATATATATATATGGGCTGAATGGGGATAAGTTTTTTGAGATACAACAACATTGATTGTGAATAATGAAATGCACTGTAATTACACTGATGAAAGTTTATATAACAGATTTGGAATGTTAGATAAGGGTGAGGGGATGAAATGTGGAGTGGTTGAAGGGGTAAAGTGCTGCGCCCTGAGGTGGTTCGGTCATACAGAAAGAATGGCAGACAGTGAGATGACTGAGAGAGTAGGTACAAGAGGACAACCCGCAGTGAAAATGGGAGAACAGAGTGCTAGAGTATGTGAGGTAATGGGGCGAGAGAAGAATGAGAGTTAAGAGCAAGCAAGGACAGGAATAAATGGAGACTCTTCTGTCACGTCTTGGGAGAGTTCTAAGGAAAGGATAGGTCAGAGTTCTTAGTCGGTTCTTAGGTCAGAGATAAATAAATAGATACATTAGAATATAATGTAACTGAATTGAATGAAAAAAGCATATAATCAGTCACATTAGAATATAATGTAACTGAGTTGAATGAAAAAAACATATAATCAGTCATACTATCAATCAAGAAGAGATTCCATGCATCATTTACTATTATGAAAAACAAAATTAATCAACATCTTTCTTAGTTTCATGCATTCAATAAGTCAAAATGACAGAAAACTTACCATGTCATCCAAATGGATTTTGACATTTAATTCTGTCTCCACTCCCTTCTGATCTACTAGGTCACGCCGCAGCTGTAAAAATGATACAATATTAACATGATATGCCACATTTCATACAAAGGGAACTACATTTATGTATTAGTTTGAAATACTGGAGTGTAAATATGAAAATGGAAAACCAAAACAACATTCACATAGTAGTAGAATGTAGGTGGAACATTTTCTGGTAGCACTGTCCAAACATTACAAACAAACGCCCATGAACAATATTGGAACACCACAATGATTGAGGGAACCCTTCTATAAAAAATTAAGACTCAGGGAAGGAGAAAAAAACAAGAGGAAAAACGTACAAGATTTAGATCACTATTTAACTCTTGGAGGGAAAGATCAAGAAAATAAAAGAGAAAACCGTATAAGATTTAGATAACTATTTTAACTCATGGAAATTTAAATGCGTAAATTCTTAATGCTTAACCATATCCCCATACTGCATTTCATCATACACAAAGATGCAACCAAAGATATAACAGGATTTGAAAGTTGGTGACAAATTGAAATAGCTATATACGTTAGTGTGAAAGCTCTCACATGAAGAAAAATAGTGCCCTTCATACATGTTAGTTTTAAACTTAATTATATTATCATTATTCAAATGACATGGATGAGAATAACTTCTATCTATTGAAATTCAAATATGCTATGTCAGCTTTACTTTTTTAAGGACTACAACTACTCTTCCTCATAGATCAAAGCAAATCCCACAAAGGAAAGGAGTAAGAGGAGACTTATGCTTGGGCAGCCTGTACAAGATGTCAGAATAGAGTAAGAACCCATTGCACATTTTACCAGGTATAGTACAACTAGTCATACGTATTATGCTAGGAATCAATAAGTATGTGCTACAATTGCCTATCTAGGATGGCATAACATTGTAAACAAATGATATATAATCAAGTGCACCACTTGTTTTAAATACCATTGTTTCCACACATCTCTCTCATTTTATACCATATCATTTCTGCAATTATTCATATGCAGTACATCTATCATTCTTTGACCATGTCTTCACATGCTATCTTGAGTCATAACCTTACAAAATAGCTGACACAACAGTGCCCTTTGACAATCCTATTTTTGTCTCCAAAAAAAGATCACTCACGCCAAAAAAACTTCCTTCAATGACTCCAAAAAATGTATTTAATTTTCCTGTGTATGGCTTTTCTCTGCCTCTACGGTCTCTTTTCCATAGCTACAACGTAGGATCAAAATCTTATCACCTACTGTATACCAAGATTTGACTATCAAGAACTATCAGCACCTCATATAGTATATCTCTATCTCTATTCATCTCATCACTTACTCTGCCATAACACACTTTCTCCAAGTTTTTAAAGTTCTAGAAAAAAGTGCAGTGTCATTTGTATGTCAAAAGTGATAAACCCCAAAGAAAACATAATTTGAACTGAAACACAATGCAGCAACATGTGTGAATGCAAGAGGAAAGATGTGTACATGTAAGGCTACTAATTCCATCATAATTACATCCTATGTTTCTTTAATATTGTCCCTTTGAAGCTCAGATAGCATTCCATTAAATTGTGTTCCTATGCTGTTTTTCCTCGGATGTTATCTTGTATCTATGATGGTTCATGTTCATGTTCAAGTTCATGTATTAAGTAATTACAGGTTGAAGTTCCCAAACTCAGCATCCCAAGACTCGGCAACACCCAAAACTCGGCTATGGTTCCAGATTTTCCAAAACACGGCAGAACACCCAAAACCCGGCGCGTAGTTGCCGGGTCGGCCTCTAGGTGCCACCACACTAGGCCGCTTGGTTTCTCCCGCCGATTTGTTTGTTGTTATTGTTCAGTGGTGTTGTGACTGTAGAGTTGTGTACACTGTTATTTTGTGTACTTCTACAGGTCTGTTATTGATATTATGGCTCCCAAACGTCCAGGAACACCTACTGGTGGAAGTGAAAAGAAAAGGAAGAACAATGTGTTAACTATTTCTGAGAAAATTGACCTTTTGAAGAAGTTGGATGGCGGAACCTCAGTTTTTCAGTGATTTTCATGCTTTTTTTCCCCTTAATATATCTACGTTCTAAAAGTCGGAAAATTCCATTACTCGGCTCGGCGCTGGTCCCGAGGTTGCCGAGTTTGGGAACTTCAACCTTAGTCCAAAATAATAATAAAATAACCAAGAATTTTCAGATCAATCACTACCTAGTAAAGTCCACACAAAATTGTTAGTAGGATTAGTGAGTATTAGTGAAACTACATAATAATTTTGTTTATGAAATTGTTGAGAAAAGCATCTCACATACTGGGAAAATCAAATGCATATATGAATATACAGTTAACTCTCACTATAATGAACCATTTAGGGGGAAGGGATGTTTGTTAAAGCCAAAAGTTTGGTACCGGTATATACGAGGGTCGATATATTGGGGTCTTTTACCAAACTCTGCTCGGTATAAAAGGGCTGTTGTTCGGTGATACGACTTTTGTTAACTGAAATTTCATGTATGTATTTTGATATCTGTACAGATATCGCACATTCGATCAGTCGCTGCATTTACTGACCATTTGGTTTGTTTAATGGGGCATGTATTCGGTAGGCTCAGATGTAAGGTATTCGTGTTCGTTATATCCAAAATTTGGCATAAAAGGGTTCGTTATATTGAGAGTGCTGTGCTTGAGTCTGTGCTGCAATTCTGCAAGGTTTGTAGGTATGCATTTACAAAATTCCTACATGTAGGTGACTAGAGGTACAATAGACGAGACAAAATACAAAGTACAGGTGTTATATATTACAGTACATTAATGAAGGACAAAAAGGTCAGCCTGATGGTCCTTTCATCAAAGAGGACAGCTGCAGTGGAGTCCAGAATGTAGAACAGCTAAAGAACAATATCTTCCTTTCCTTCTAGCAATAATCAGTCTTCTACAGGAAGCACAAAGTTACAAATCTAAAGCCTATGTCCTTCAGGGTTCGTGAGGGTGTTTTCCTGGGACTGAACCCCCCATGCCCTCAAATACCTTGCTATTATAATCTCTCCATCCAGTCATCTGCTCCACCAACCATGAAAAGGAGGACATCTATGTATTAAAGTTTTAACATTACTGAAAATAATTTCTTATATGAACTAAACTTTAATTCTTGTCACTATTACTATGTACTGAGAAGAGTGCTTTACACATTTGCTCTTTCTTTATAGATCCCATATGACTTTGAAATTATCAAGTTTAGTTCACATACCGGTAATTTGAAAGTAATTCATGAAATAATAACAGAAATTAAGTGTTTACAGGTAAATAAAGATTCTGAAGTCCTTGCCTAAAACTGTACTACGAACAAAACAAAATCATCATACCAAAATTAACTTTCATTCCTTTTCCTATGTACTATTTTCTGGAATTGAAAAAACATTACACATTGTTCATTTGAGGCTGCACTGTGCTAAAAGTAAAACATCGCTCATGAAGACACACTGGAGTGATTACAGCAACTTGTAGAGGAGGAGGTGCCGTAGAGGAGGAGGAGGCGGAGGATAAGAAAGAGAAGGAGGAGGAAGATGAAAAAAAGGTCTTACCGCCATTAGTTCAGAGTTATTGGCACGCTGATCAGCATCATAGTCAGTCAGTTCCACCTCGGCAAAGTCAACACTGTTATAATTTGGCTTCAGGATGTCTTGAAACTGTGGAAAACAAGGTGGATGAAAGAAAAAAGGATCAACGCAAAGAAGCATAAAAATATAAAAGAAGCTCTATGAGGCAGAATGGGTACACAGGAGGTAAAGAAAATAATGGTGAAGAGATTTTATGAGGAAGACGGAACATAAATAGACACATAATAGTTTGTAAGATATAGAGCTCATGTGCATCATACTAGGGTAATAATGATGATAAGAAGTGTATGGATTTGAATTTTATATTAATACTTCAACTCACCAATGAGGCAAAATTTTCCATGAATGTGCAACCGAGTTAAATATAATACAATACATATATATATATATATATATATATATATATATATATATTCAATCAATTGCATTACCACATAAAAAGCTTGTTACCTATTTTGCAGACATGAAATAGTGAACACAGTATACATAATACTGTGATCAAATAATGAGTTTAATAAGGTAGTTGTAAGATGTTGTTAGTAGTTATGGTTGTAATAACTGTTGTGATAATTAGTACAGCAATTTCAGCGGTGATGATATAGACATGTTAGGTAATAACAGGTCTATATTCCTGATTTGCACAGCTCTCTTCGAAAAAAAACAGGATTTTGTAAATTCTGATAATTATCATTCAAATTCGTGAATTAACAATACTCAAAATGTGACTAAATGAGATGAAATGAAGTGCTTTGATACCCATTGGTTATTCATGCAATGTCAATTAATATCGTTATATGAATAGAAGCTGTAAGTTAATGCATTCTTGCATCTAATGATCATTGTTATAAGTACAATCAAGGCACAAATATCAACAACTTAAATCCATATACAAACCAACTATGAAATCCAAGTTTCAAGTTATATCACTTTATGTGGTTTCAACAAATGCACCACCAAATGAAATTGAGACAAAAATAGATTTGAATAAATGTGAATTTGATTAAATTAGTATTATAAATAGTGATCATTTTGCCACTGTCCCCAGTCTGTAAGGAGAGATGCCAGAGACACATTTCACCTTGAAAAGCAAAAAATATAAAATTGCAATCTAAAAGTGTGACAAACTATGAGCGTCAGCTGGCACACACTTCTCTACCACATCCTGAGTCACGTTCAAGGAGCAGAATGTGGCAGCATTGGCCTGGCATCATTACGTTCTGGTTCAAATACTAAATGTGTGTGTGTGTGTGTGTGTGTGTGTGTGTGTGTGGTGGGTGGGTGGGTGGGTGGGTGGGTGGGTGGGTGGGTGGGTGGGTGGGTGGGTGGGTGGGTGGGTGGGTGGGTGGGTGGGTGGGTGTGGTGGGTGGTGGTGTGTGGTGTGTGGTGGTGGGTGTGTGGTGTGGTGTGTGGTGTGTGTGTGTGTGTGTGTGTGTGTGTGTGTGTGTGTGTGTGTGTGTGTGTGTGTGTGTGTGTGTGTGTGTGTGTGTGTGTGTGTGTGTGGGTGTGTCTAAGCCACGCTTCTTTTCGCATGCATAGTTAGAGTTGCCACTCTTCAAGAAAGATTTCCGCTAAGCCTTTGCTGGCAATGGTTCTAAAGGATAAACGTAGAATGAGCAAATTAATATTAATCTGGTACATTAAGCACTGTTTGGTTTACTCTGTCTGGCTCATGACTGCTGAGAAAATTTGTCTCAGAGCAAAAAAATATTGTGCTCATGATGTGACAGGCTGAGTGACAATGGCCCAGCGGTGCTTTCCTTTATGGTGACAGGGTTCCAAGGCCCTAAAGTGCTGACCAGCATGTGTTTGAGTACTGTTTAAGATTGACATGGTGCCCTGTCTCCACAATGTAACAATGTGGAGTGTTACCCATATACTTCTAGATCACGACCTCCTCAGTCTGTACCTCAGCATTTGATTCTCGGTGCTACGGGGAAAAAAAAGAGAAAAGGAAGGATAACATATACAAATAGCTGAAATCAACAGAACAAGAATTACTCAAATTGCCTATTTGAGTTGGCAAAACACTCATATATATTCTACTATAACAACTGAAATGGTTTAACTAGTATCTGAAGGGTCCTACTCCTTCACTACAAAAAAATACTGCTTAATATCCCTTCAATCTAAAGGTTGATTTGCACTGCACTCATGGTGGGATCAGCGGACAGAGTGCAGGTCATAGGGGGGTTACTTTGAAAATAAGGGAATATGCCCAGAAACCAAACAAAAAAATGAATGATCTCTTACTCTACAAGGCTTAGGGCGGGAGTTCAATGGCAGTAATAAGAGGAGGATGGCTTTGTCAACAGTGTACAGTAAAATTCTAAATGAAAGGCTGCAGAAGATTACAAAGGCAAGAATTGTGATGACAAGAAAGCTTAAAACAAAGAAGGGTTGCACAGATCAGACTCTAGGAATGACGATTGAAGAAATGTTCATAAAATAGATAAATCCACATATGCTAATGGAGCTAAAGAAAGAATTTCTACTCAAAATCATTAACCTAGTCTATCATTTGTAAACTAATCATGATAAAAATCTGCTGGTAACTAAATTTGAAATTCGACAAGAGAAATTTGACATGAGGTCAAAACTATAACTTTTTTTCTCTTCTCACAAAAATACATCAAAATACTTTTGCTCAAGTTTATCATTACCTTCTACTTCAGACAAACAATTATTTATTTGCTAGTTGCTACATATTCTATTCAATACCTGGAAGTAAGACAGCGTCACTAACAACAACTACATATTAGCCAAAATGGTACAGTAGATTAGTGTAGTTGTGAAGTTATTTTCCTTGATTTTAGAGGATTTTTTAGTCACCCTTTTTTGTATTACGTCTTATTATCTATCTAATTTCTTGTGGTATCAAACAATACTGAAAAAACATTTGTCATTTGACGTTGATGTCTACAAATTTGATAAAATTTGAATAGTAGAAGTTTTTATATCGATTTATATAAATTTTCCAAAAATTGGGTAAGATATTCCCCATAGAAGTGTTGCTGTACACAAAATTAATGGATGCGTTCTTGGGTAAAAATGCTCTGCCAGTAATCAACTCTCTCCATAATTTTGAGCACATTATGCTTTCCATTTCAGTATCTCAAGTTACATACCTTCTCTAAATCTATAGAAGCAGCATACACTTTCATGTCCTTTATTACGAGTACTGCACTGATTTTAGTCCTTTGTAGTCATCTGTGACCATTGCAAATACACACTTGTGGTAAGTGATAAAATGACATCACCCACAGGTGGACTTTCAGGGCAGGCTATGTACATCCATGTACGTAATTCAATCCCTTCACTTCATTGTATTACAGGAACTACCACATGTAGGTCTCACGGCCTCTTGTAGCTTCCATATTTTCTTATGTTCTTATTATGAAAAAACAGACCACCTGGACACTACTAAGCTGTTGCAAAACACAAAAATAAAAAGAAACTAAAATACAATTCTTTGCCTTTTCTGACTAAATAGCCTTCACTGGTAGAAGAAAGATAACTTTCAATGAACCTGTCTGATCACTGCACACAACGCGCACCACATAAGGATCAACCATATCTCCTTTTCTTTAGTTATCTGGGGCAGTAGCTTTTGTCATCCAGACTTCAGATACTTTCTTTCCTTACAACCCACCTCACATATCTGATGCATACAGTTGATAACAGGTCAGCTGCTATCTCATGTACTTATGGCTAATACCTTCCCACTCCTTTTCAATACAGCTCTCCACTCTTTCTATATATCTCTCAAAATCTGAAGTTATTATTTCCATCATCCTTTAAATTTTTCTCAAACTATGGAATCCTTTTGCACTTCATACATTATCTTTTTCATCTATTTTCTACTTGCTAAGAAGCATTTACTTAATGAATATCATATGCATTCCCTTCATTTTGCTTTCTCAGTATCATCCATTCACAATGCACTGTCTTTCCTTTTTCTTACTTTCATAACCTTCCTACTAACTACCTATCTAAATACTGCTAGAGTTCTTCCTTAAAATACTACTTCAATCATGCATCAACATTTCTATACTTTATATTCTCCCTTATGGTCATAACATCCTCGACCACCCTTTATGTGCACTCCCAATTTACAATTTTCCTTCATTACACAGCTATTTAATTGCTGATCAACTTTCTTTTTCATACCTGGTAGCTTTCTGAATATCCTTTTTCCTTATGCTTCATTTTCTGACCCTTCAATCATAACCTCTTAATACTTTGTCACCATGTCTCTTTTCAATATTTCATCCGTGATAATAATTATTTTTTCATAATTTTTGGTGTTATTATCTACATAATTAATTCTCAAACTTGACACTCCATCTGGACTCGGTGCTCTCCATTTAATACCTATATTTTCCAAAAAAATCCTTATTTCTTGCATATTCAATTGTATTTCGTCCAACAAAGTGTCTCTAGGTCTATCTTCATCTTTACCAAAATCACTCTCTCTGGTAAAAAAAAAAAAATTAAAACATTGATTTATTACTTCAGCCTGGGAACCTTAATCGTTGTATATAACTCCATCTACTTTCAATCTGTTTATTCCTTCCTCAACCTTTAACTTTCCATTTATATATCTGTAGGAGTGCTTAGGTTCATCCTTACTTTTGTCTATTATGTTTTTCTTGTGGTTTCTCTTCTCTTCGAATTCTTACATATTCATTCCTATCTAATGAATATTTCTCCCATAAGTTATTCCTTCCCCTTCTTATCCATCTCCTCCAAGCCTTTTCTCTACGCATCTTCTGTTAAACCATTTCTTCTTGTTACTCGCTTTCCTGACAACTTTTGGCACATTTCTCTTAAATCCTTCTATATATATTCGTAGAAACTCCTCCCACTCCTCCTGGGCACCTATAGCCTTATCAAAGTCACTCCAGTCTGTTTCCATAAAGAAATTTGTTAACATGTCAAAGTCAGCTTTCCCAAAGTTGTATCTTCCAATTCTATGGGATTCTTATCCGTCTACGTCTCTTTCTTCATTTATTTCAAACTCAATGCAAATGTGGTCACTCCTTCCTAATGGACACTGATACATTAACTTGTACTAGATAATAACCGGTTGCTTGATTAATAGGAAATTTAGTCTTGATAGTTCTTCATTTCCTCTAAATCTTGTATTTTCCTTAATCCATTGTGTCATGACGTTTCCAATAATCATGTTCAACATTTTGTTTCCCCATGACTTCTCCCCACCTTCTGTATGCCAATCCTCCCACCATACTTCCTTGCAGTTGAAATCACCCATCACCATTATGTCACTAATTTTGTTAATGAATCTTTTTAGGTGTGTGTGTGTGTGTGTGGTCAAAATGGAGCAGCAATCTGAAACCTACTTAAAATTTATATGAGATTGCTAAATTGGATGAAATATTAATACCACGATCACTGACATTTTTTTAAATTTACCGAAACTGTACATATTCACCACCAAGAGGGAATACGTATTTGTAAGTAATATACACTTAACTAATCACTAGTGCAAAACCGAAGTTTGTAGACAAAATTTACTTACCTTAACCCATACAGCATTATCGGCAAAGCAGTTACAGCGTGATTGCTTTTTTTTTTACCCCTCCAGTGCTAATGGCATAGAGGCTGTTCCACCTAAGTTACCGTGGCAATATTGCATAAAAACTGTGATAAGTGGAATGCTAGCTTCCCATAGATGGAGTCGAGTCCGGGTGTCACTGCCCAGTGTTCGGAGCAGTGTTGACAACCGTAATCTATGTGTATTTTACCTAGTTATTGACCTGCTCTAATTCCTGCATTTCTTTATTATTCATGGGATGATTTGCTTGACTGTGTGCTGCCCATACCTTAACCACCCTGCTACCTACCATTTTTTTTATTTTACATCTATGCCTATAGCACTTGTAGGTAGTGACCTCCAGGGCTTGGATGGCAGGCCCTGGAGGCTCCCTTGAGGGCTGTTGTAATGGCTAGACATTTTATAGGCATTCAAGTCCCCATAGTTGCGCTTGACGCCAGGCGGTTGTTCCCGCTGGCGCATGCCAGTTAATGTTTTTCTGGTGGCGGGAAAGGATTCCAGTTTGTGGGAGGAATTTTAGGCTCAACTGCCTCCCCACGAGCAGCGGGGTGCGCTAGCGTTAGCACCCTGGGTAAATTGCATGTGGTGGCTGATAGGAATTCAGGCATGCATAATAAGAAAAAGGTTATAGAAAATATGTTTAAGATGAGCCGAAGTGGCAACTCGCCACCAGCCGCCATCTTGGAGCAGCCAGGACGAGGCAGGGCGACCTAGGTCGGGCCCACTCTGTTACAGGTCACAGCCGCGATTCATCTCCCCCAGCCGAGAACGTCTTCTGGACCTCTCGCCACCTCCTTCCAGTTCCTCGCTTGTCAGGAGCTTGTCCTTGCTGTCGTACGCAGAGGGCGAGTCATACGGCGAGGAGAAGGAGGGTTTGGTTGGGGCAGACGTGAGCTGGGAAAAGGAGGAGTGCGTGGACAAGGCGACCACGTGTGTGTGCGACGAGGACCACAGGCTCGAGGCTACAGGTTCTTAAAATCATAATCCATAACCCCTTATATCTATCCCCCAGCCAGATACCAGACAGTAGGTTATCGTAGGCGTATGTAGGGAAGATATTTAGGGCTTGATTGAGTGGATGAATCTTGTGTTGGTGTGCTATTTTTGCTGTGTAGATCTTGTAAATAAACTAGTTAAGGTACTAAGTGTTTGTTGTTTACCCTGTATGTAGTCCTGGACCCGATAGCTTCATAGTGAGTCAAACAAAGAACCCGAAGGTGATTTAAGAATTGAGAGGTAAGTGAAGTCTAAGTACTTAAGACCCCCAGTAAAAATTAAAACCTTGACAATTGGTGCCCACACACAGGGACTCATTCTTGCTAGTCCAGGAGTACACAGGGTAATTTATTCTAGGCAGCAAATAGCCCCGCCAGCATGAGTGTTCAGATATATAGGGAAGAGGCAGAGTTGATAGGCCTCGTGGAGCCAAAATAAATACAAGAGTATCTTCTCCGTAGGCAACGTGAGGATAAAGAAGAAAGAGAGCGAGAGAGAGAGTGGGAGAAAGAGAGAGAAGATAGGGAGAGAGAGAGACAGGAGAAGGAAAGAGAGTGGGAGAAAGAGAGAAGATAGGAAGAAAGAGTTGAAGGAAAGAGAGGAGGAGAGAGAAAGAGAGAGAGAAGATAGGGAGAGAGAGACAGGAGAGGGAAAGAGAGCGAGAGAGTGGGAGAAGATAGGGAGAGAGAGAGACAGGAGAGGGAAAGAGAGCGAGAGAGTGAGTGGGAGAAGGAGAGAGAAGATAGGGAAAGTGAGAGACAATATAGGCAGCAAGAGAGTGAACATGAGTTGGAAGTGTTACGAGCAAGTAACCACGGGGGAAGAGCACCGACAGTTGTGAACCGGCCTAAATTAAAACTTCCGATGTTCAAAGAAAGCGATAGGATGGAACACTTTATAGGAAGGTTCAAGGATGCGGCAGACCTTTTGGAATATGACGAGATCACGCGTAGACTTCAGTTTAGTTTCAGTTTAGACCTTGTTTGAGGGCAAGGCACTCGAGGTTCTCTATAGATTGGATAAACATAGCCGTGACTATGGTCAGATGAAACATGCCCTCTTAAAGGCATATGGGCTGAGCACGAGCGCCTTAAGCAGCAGTATTTTGAAGCTCAGCTGCAAGAGAACGAAACTGCCTCACAGTTCGCCGTGAGAATCGCCGGGAATTTTTGAGACTGGCGCGAAAGTGACGGAGCTGAGGAGACTGTCGAGGGCATCAAAGATTTAATTCTGCGCGCTCAATTCTTAAAGTCATGCCCGGAACCGCTAATCGCGAGGTTGAAAATTGATCGGGTCAAACAGTTGCCTGAAATGAGTAGAGTCGCTGATGCGTATTTTGAGGCATATGAGGAAAAAGCTGAGCCACCGAACTGTAGTTTGGGTCGAGGCTGCAGATACGCCATGGGAAGACGATAGCTCGCCACGACGGGATACGGCGACGCCAACCCGTAAGACTGAGCCCACATATAGTGCCCTAGTTCGAAACCCTCGTCGCTTTCAGGCAAGCTATAGGCCAGCACAAAGGGAAACTGGAGGCCGTGGAGTAAATCTCGAAGCGAGTAATACCCGATGGCACAAAAATGCTGCGGCCGTACACAAGGAGCCCCAGTATACAGGAAGGTCCCGTTATACGAACATTCGGTATACGAGAATCCGATGATACGAGAGGTGTAAATTAGGGTCTATTTTCAATATACGAGATCGAAAATCCAATGATAGGACATTCAAACTGGGGTGAGTAAAATTATCAAGTTCAAAATGTGCGCCCTACCACTCCCGAGCTGGACAAAGGGGGATTTGGTTGACCCCAGTGAGGTCACCCCTAGCAGGCCGTGACCTGAAGGGTAATTAAGCATATGGCGTGGCCTGACCTTAAGGGGTAATTAGCCGGGTGTGCGGCTCCAACCTTGGAACTGCAGTCAGGTCACCCCTAGCAAGGCGTGGCCTGAAGGGTAATTAAGCATATGGCGCGGCCTGACCTTTAGGGGTAATTAACAGGTGTGCGGCCCCAACCTTGGGACCGCTACACTACCTTCTCTTGTATCACGCAGCGTCCCCTACATTACAACGTCTTTTTTGCTTGTTATGCATGTCTTATGTTTAATTAATGTGCAGTTATGTTATTTTGTGTGCTATTTTCTCTTTCAGAATGCTTTTTCTACAGAATAGGTAGTACAGTGTGGGTAATATAGACGCTGTGTGTTTGTTGTGTTTGCTATAGTTTATTTTAGCTTGAAAAATATGTCTTTTTTTTTCTTCTTTTTCTGATGGGGTCCTGGAACCAAACCTATATTTTACCATTAGTTATGTGTTTCGTTATACGAGATTTCACTTTACGAGTATGCCAGGTGGAACCTAACTGCTCGTATCTTTGGGACCTCCCTGTACTGCACCAAAACCTGTATCTCGTGATTCGCCGAGCCACAAAAGGCCGCGGGACGATATTCCACGGAGAAAGGTAGTTAGTCAGGTAATGGCAACGGCCGTCATGCAGGAAGCAAAGTTCGGGGATGAGGTAAACATGGATTCTCCCGCTGACTTTGAGAACAGCGAGGCCGTCAGGAGGGAGGTAGAGACAGATCCTTCACTCGAGAACGTGCAACGGCATTACTGGGAAGGAACGATCAGAACAGTGCGCGGTAATTATACGAGCTTTGTAGAGCGAGATGGTAATTTATACCGTGAGTTCATAACTCCCCGGGGCCACGAGAGATTTCAATTCGTCGTGCCTGAGAAATATCGCTATGCCGTATTCGAATTAGATCACTGCGATGCCACAGGTGCCCACTCGAGCAGGAAGAAAACGTGGAAATGTATCGCCGAGAAATTTTATTGGCCAGGCATGTGGGCCATGATTTAAGCAGATGGGTGCATTCCTGCGAAGTGTGTCAAAAACACGAACGACAGCGACATAGAGCTGTATGAACCTCAGAGTTAGGAGAGAGGCCATATCATCTCGTTTGAAGAAACATGCAGTTGTCATTTTCTTCCCAAACCGAGATTAGTTGCTGAGCTGCCGACTCGTAGTTAAAGTTAGGGAGAGGACTCCAGGGCAGTGTCCACCTGAGGCCACCCTAGGAGATCCTCCACGGCAGCATGTTAGACTGGATTAAGAATTGCATGATCCACTAACATTTCCCTAGCATGGCACGGGCGCATGTATTTAGGATATCATAGGCAGGTAGACAGGATTGAATTTTTGTAACACTATTGTATACGTACCATGTTACATTCATCTGTACCACCTACACTATGTATATACATACCCTACGCCACATAACATTTGTTGGTAATTAAATGTGACGCGTCTTGACGTCCAGATTGGGTCCGATACAGGGTTTGCTAGAAACTTTGGAGTTTTTATCCCCTAGACTTTGAACTTAACGTAAATGCGGGTTTTTTCCGCTCATTGGTTACAAGCAAAACCCCTGTAAATGGTTGAAAGTACACACACCACAGAGTGCCTGGATGTGTGACTGCCTTATTTAGGTCGGATCCAATGTATTAGATAATTTACATTTAACCTGCATGATGCTATAACATGTTCAGGTAGTCGGGAAATTCTTTCTGCGGAAAGAATTTTATCTAGGTGGGGCGAATGTAATGGCTAGACATTTTATAGGCATTCAAGTCCCCATAGTTGCGCTTGGCGCCAGGCGATTGTTCCCGCTGGCGCATGCCAGTTAATGTTTTTCTGGTGGCGGGAAAGGATTCCAGTTTGTGGGAGGAATTTTAGGCTCAACTGCCTCCCCACGAGCAGCGGGGTGCGCTAGCGTTAGCACCCTGGGTAAATTGCATGTGGTGGCTGATAGGAATTCAGGCATGCATAATAAGAAAAAGGTTATAGAAAATATGTTTAAGATGAGCCGAAGTGGCAACTCGCCACCAGCCGCCATCTTGGAGCAGCCAGGACGAGGCAGGGCGACCTAGGTCGGGCCCACTCTGTTACAGGTCACAGCCGCGATTCATCTCCCCCAGCCGAGAACATCTTCTGGACCTCGCGCCACCTCCTTCCAGTTCCTCGCTTGTCAGGAGCTTGTCCTTGCTGTAGTACGCAGAGGGCGAGTCATACGGCGAGGAGAAGGAGGGTTTGGTTGGGGCAGACGTGAGCTGGGAAAAGGAGGAGTGCGTGGACAAGGCGACCACGTGTGTGTGCGACGAGGACCACAGGCTCGAGGCTACAGGTTCTTATAATCATAATCCATAACCCCTTATATCTATCCCCCAGCCAGATACCAGACAGTAGGTTATCGTAGGCGTATGTAGGGAAGATATTTAGGGCTTGATTGAGTGGATGAATCTTGTGTTGGTGTGCTATTTTTGCTGTGTAGATCTTGTAAATAAACTAGTTAAGGTACTAAGTGTTTATTGTTTACCCTGTATGTAGTCCTGGACCCGATAGCTTCATAGTGAGTCAAACAAAGAACCCGAAGGTGATTTAAGAATTGAGAGGTAAGTGAAGTCTAACTACTTAAAACCCCCAGTAAAAATCAAAACCTTGACAGCTGTGATGGTTGGCCCTCGCCCGTGGTGGCGCAGGCAGGATTTTTATAGTGACGCCTGTAATTAGAGGCTCATGCCACCCCCCTGTGTCCTCGGATGCACTCGCAATTGACGGTAGATTTAATGGACAGGGCATGTGGGTGTTCTTAGGCCACTCGACGTTGCAGAAATATTTTAAGTGGATTTATGGGTCTCACTCGGGATCAAACTCGGGTCTTTGAGAACGCCACTTGGAGACGCTAACCATTCTGCTACCGCCTCCCCCATGCTATCTAACATGCCCTGTTTGGTTCTCCTAAGCTGGGTGGTAACAGGAATAGGGGTGCGCTTATGGGGTGTGGGCCAAAAAATCATGACATACGTAACCAATATTACCTTGAAAATAAAGGTCACAACATGCAAATATGATAATAGAATATGTGTTGTGCTTGAGAGATACAAAACATTATGAAAAATATGAAGAGACAATGGTAAAGCCAAAAATTGCTCACCACCTCCCCAAGAAATATTCAAGGACAACAACTTTAGATTCGGGAAATATATACCACTTTTCAACAAAACCTGCGAGGGTCAGAACTACACAATAAATGGATCACTGAGTATTACCATTATATTATACCTTCATTATATGTTGTCATAACCCCACTTCTGGAGACAGAGCAAAAAAATTGGCCAACCAAAGGGGGTAGGACTATTACTTTCCGATTATGCTATATGGGTTAAGAACAGTCCATGGAAAAATATGCTGAAGTAAAGAGCAAGATATGTATGAGCTTGATGGTACTCACCACTGGCCTCAGGTCTGGATGATATATGACGTATCCATTTGTGTTGACCATAAATGAGTAGCCGTTAACTCCAAGCTGTAGGAAGATGAAAAAATAATTAGAGAATCCAAACCTATGATGTCACATCTAACCTGGCACAATCTAGTTTACCCTCATGCCTGTTCCTTGGAGATACCTTGAAGGGGTTGGCCATGGCAGAAGAGTGTCAAACTGTTGTGATCCATGTACCTCATTCTTGCACACTTAAAGTTTTTTGTTATACAGGTAGAGCATCTGAAAAAACTCCCTTATGAATAATCTAATTCTTTTTCTTATTAATACAGGATCCAACTAAACCACTCAGCTACTTAACTTACTCTTAGCCCACCCTACTTAGCCTGACCTTTCTGCTTGACTTTTTTATATATTTTTTTTTACATTTTGGCCTATAGCACCCATAGACAGTGATCTCCAAGGGTCGGATGGTAGGCCCTGGAGGTTCCTCCGAAGACTGTGATGGTTGGCACTCGGCCGTGGTGGCGCAGGCAAGATTCTTATACTATAGTGACGCCTGTGATTAGAGGCTCATACTGCCCTCCTGTGTCCTCTGATGCACTCGCAATCAGAGGTAGAGTTAACAGGCAGCATGTGGGTGTTCTTAGGCCACTCGATGATTGCCGAAAGATTTTGGTACCTGGCGGGATTAGAGCTCAGTACGCTGAGTTCGCCATTTCCAGGCACTTAACTACTCGGCCACCGCCTCCCCCATTTTTTAATGCAGATGCTCTCCTTGCTAACTTCTCAGAATATCTTTACGTCAAGTGCATACTATTTTCTACTTCCACTTACATGCACAATTGATCCCTTTTTTTCCTTCTATTTTTTATATGTTTTTTAGATTTGAGCCTATAGCGCCAGTAGACAATATGAACTCCAAGGCTCGAATAAATAAATAAAGTCTGATTTCCCATTACTTTTACAATTCAAGTAAGAGCAAATGAAGATAGGAATGTGTTAAACAATTTCCTATAGAAGGAAAACCCCTAGCTGCTTGTTTCCCAAATAGCCGTCATGAGAGAACTTTCTATTTATGGTATGCTGAAACCTTCCACACCTCAATAATACGGTAATCATGTTAAGCCTACCACCATACAAAGATGTAAACCTATTTTATTTACCTAATTGTGTTTTACAGGGCCTGAGCTACTGTGGTCCCGTCTCTGTACCTACATTTATCCAGTCTTTATTCTAATTGGTGCACATTATTTGCTGATACCACCTCCTCATTTAGTCCATTCCAAACTTCTACATTTCTATGAGGGAGGCTGTACTTCTTCTGTATTTGTGAATTTGTAAATATGTTGGTTAGTTTGAACTGACGTTAAACAGAAAGAAGAAGAAGCTGCTTAGTTTGAAATATCAGAAGAAATTTGATTAGTTTGAAATATCATGAGGAAATCACAGATAAAAAAGTTACCTTGTATGGGGGAACCAATTTTTCTATTTCACGAACGGGGACATCTGTGCCAGCCACGCCCAGCAGGTTGGCAGTCTTCATCTGTAATGAACGAGATGCTAGGGGTGTCTAGGACATGGGGTTTAAGATATAGTTTAAGGGATGAGGAGAGGAAGAGAAGGGGTTCACTTGCTGAGGGGAAAGTTTGCCTGGGAACAAAATTTAAAGTATATATGTATACATACATACATGCAGAGGGTAAAAGTTTGAGTCTGAGTGCAACTTACTGTCCCTGAGGAAGAAATTCTTAGCGTTTGTTTACGCTGCTCTTGAAGGTGTCAAATGTCAGCTGTTGCGCATTGGCATTGAAGATGAGAAACAGCAGAGGTATAAAGTTTAATAAATGGTACTATTTACAACACACCAAGGAAAAGGTAGGTCATGTAAAAAAAATTATAATAAAGGTTAACATAACATACTTCAGAAATAAGCTGGAGGGACTGCAAAAAATCAAAAAATTGTATAATAATGTAAATGTTTTTTCCCTTGCTTGGGGGATGAGCTTGGCACTGCAATTCTGTAACAAATTTCAGCATTCTACATATAAAGGAAGTTGCCTAACACGGTGTGTAAAAAATACATATGTGCATATGTAGGTACTAAAAAATCTACTTCTCAAGACTAATACCTTACACAAAATATGTCTTCAAAAATCTATACAAGAAATCCTATGTTTGATCAAACTCAGTAACTTTGACGCAAGAACAGTGCTTGAAATAATAAATAAAAATTAAGAAAAACAAAAGCCTATTTCTGTTGAAAGTCACAAGAAAGAAAGAATGACAGACTTTCCTATGAGCGAGCTTGAGCCAGAAAGACTTGGCACCATGACTTGCTCTTCCTCGCTCAATGATTCGCTTATAGTTATAAAACAGACCAGTGAACACACATTACTGACCACTGATGCTCTACTCGACCAAAATCTCAGCAGCGACTTGAATCACCACTGCCTCACCATGAGGACTGACTACATTACTGTATCCACAACATCGGCTAGGCGAGAAGCAGCTAGGAGATCAAAAATATTTCTAATGATCTACATCTGACAGCCTGAATGTATCAGCTAGTTGGTAGAGGCTACGGAAAGTCTAGTGGCTGATGTTTTGGTGACCAACCAACTTACACTAGGAACCTGAAGGCCACTCTATTGTAAACTGGTCACACTGCTTGACCCCATAAGAATCCGGCATTCAAACTTTCCACTCCAAAACTTGAAAAAACAGCACCAATCTTGTCAGCAAATTTCACTTTTGCTATGCAACTTCTAGCAGGCTACTTCTTCCTTGCAAATTTCTAGAGACTTCTAGTGGTTGCATATTACAGAGTACTCTATTTTATTCTAGAAACAGACATATCAGTACCTCTCTCTTCCTTAACACCCAAACGGACTCATTGACCAATACTCTCTCGGTGATGTTCTGCAGTGTTGGAAATAAAAATTTTGCAAATTAGACATTTCAGAAGTGACTGCATTATGTGTCTGAAAATTCTGTGAATTAAACTGGGTAAAGGAGACAGGAGACAGGAGGAGGAGAATAGGAAGGAAAAACAGGAGTAAGAATATCAGGAGAAGAAAAAAGAGGAGGAAGAGGAACAAATAGCAAAGGAGGAATAAGATGATGATATGGAGGAGGAAGAGGAAATGGAGGAGGGAGGAGGAAAGGAGGAGACAGAGGAGGAGGAGGAGGAGGAGGCAGAGGCAGAGGCGGAGGAGGAGGAGAAGAAGAAGGATGAAGAGGAGGTGGCAAAAAAAGACTGGGAGGCTGTTTCCACAGCTAAAAAAAACCAGTTAAAACATGTATAACATATAATGAAGAAGCGGAGGACTGTAGCATATAGTGAAATTAACAAACGAACTGAAATGAAAACAAATATGGCATCAAGGGAAGAAGGGCAAGGGTTGGGGTGACAGGACACCTCCCTGATGATCCTGAGGACAACTCGGTTCCCGGCAATATGGCAGAGGGACAGTACAGAAAAAAAGTAACTATAGCATTGAGTTACATATGCACAAGATAAACAATGCTAAAAAGGTGCATTATCATATATGCAATTAAGTTATTTAACTTGAATCAAAGTGTAGCATCAAAACACAAATGAAATATTTTAAGAATGACATGCTCATATGGTTTAAGGTTACGAAGTTCCATTCAGCAGCAGATAAGAAGATTTCAGGAGCCAAGGTTGGCCCACCAGGCTGTCATGTGATGCTCATGCTGGGAAAGGGGGTTAGCAAACTAGCGGAAGTAACACAAGCCAAGCCATTGTGAATATTGCCCATAATCTATCAATATGCTTAGATTATGTTCTTCATATCTTGTTTATCAAATTCAGCTATTTTTCAACATACATAACTTTCATAATGTCATTCATGGCAATGTACACTTAATACATGTCTCACACGCAGTACTATTCCCAGCATCAAAGTGCCTTAGAATTAAAGTCATATAGTACAAATTGGACTAGTTCTAACAGAGTAAAAAAAATCATGGCACTTACCGAAGTCTTTTTGCGGTCAAACACGGGAACTGCCACCGTGGTCATGAGGCGGTAACCTTCCTTCAGGCCAGGAGCATCCCGGCGACCCTGTGTGCAGAGGGAGTAAGCCACCGCACTGACGCTTCAGAACCAAGTGCAGAATCTACAAATAACTTGTACAATGACAGCATGTACTCAAGTTTCAGATCCTGACACAGCAGAGGAAATAATTCTAAGAAATAAACAGTGAGATTCATTATAAGATTATATACATCATTCTTCAAGGGAATATCATTTAGTACTTTGTTTCAAAGCAGCTCTGAGGCACAGCAGCATAACTACAAATTAAAGCTTGAAAGAGCAGTTAGTCTACATGAATGTAATTAATTACTGCGTACAGCCAATGCTGTTAAGAAAAAATCTACAATACTCTGGCAAAGGACAAGGTCTATTTGTGTCTACAATATATTTTCTATCAAATACTGCAGCACTTCAAACATTTGTGCATATTGATTACTGTGCACGTCTCTACTCATCCCCAGGGACTTGACCCATCCAGGAGCACATACCATCCTGATATCCTCATACCACTGCTCTAGCTTTGCTCGTTCTCTCATCAAGCGTCTGTACCATTTCATGAGGTCATAATCATGTATCCTGTGGGGGATAAGGACTAACACGTCTCGCTTGACACGTGGGTTCTGTTTTTTCAACATGAATTCAATTTCATGCCTCATTTTGTCACGTTCTTCATGTTCAAGCGTAAAGTTCTGTATATCCCTCTTTCTCAATCGTTGACGCTGTGGTTGTCAGGTGGTGGTGGGGAAGATAGCAGTTGTGGTGGTGGTGTAGTAGGTAATGGTGGTACAGGTGGTGGAGTCAGAAAGTGCAAGACATGCAAAAATAAATAAAAGTAAAAAATGAAAATTTAACAAAAATACTGTCACATTAAAATGTTTGCTTGCTTGCTAAAAAAAAAACCTCATATCTAAATACAAGAGATGTAAAATAAAAAAAAGTAAATAAATGAACATAATACATATAGATTTGGAAAATATACATTTAGTATTAATGTATACCAGGGTTTTTTCTATGCTATGGTCACATTCTGCAAAAGAATTGCACAGCATCATCTTTATATATAGTGAATATCTAATTCAACAAAAACATTTCACTAAAAACATGATAAATTTTCCACTTGGAAATGGTATATTTCTCCAACAATAATTGGATTACTGGACCTCAAAGCATTAGAAATACAAGATCAGTATGGAAAGCTATTGTGTGAAATCATTCGCATGGCCACATTTACTGTTAGGCATATGTATTGGGAATGCTTCAGTAACATTATCCTGGAACAATGTACTTAACCAAGGTGGGAAAATGAAAAAAGGGAAAAATTGCTACTAAATGTTGTGGTGGTTGGATGAGGACTCAATGTTTGCCATGTCAATATAATAGTGTCAATTATTTTTTTCTCAAAAAATGAAAGAAGCACCTAACCCCAATATCCATAATTCTCCCTCTTCACCTTGAATTACATGGTTGGGTGAAGGACAGTTATCATATAAGAGTAAATTCACTTCAGATAAATATGCATAAATAGAACCCTGGTATATGACATAAAACTCATACATATAAACATATAAACTAATATAAACAAAGATTGAAAAAATAAACTGAGGTGTAGGGCTACTTAAAGTGAGTTCAGGTGTCTTTTGTGATCAGCTATGGCCAAGATGGGTTGTGTCCGCCGTCACCCAACAAAGCACTGGTTAGACTCCCACACCAACTGAGTGGTCCCTGTCACACCTGCACAACTTAACAGCACTTGCCAGACTGTACATTACCTGCATGATCCCTAACATGCATGTATACTCCTACATCTGCCTGGCTTCAACATTCCTCTCTGTCTTTCACTTCACTTACAATACTCCTACATCTGCCTGGCTTCAACATTCCTCTCTGTCTTTCACTTCACTTACAATACTCCTACATCTGCCTGGCTTCAACATTCCTCTCTGTCTTTCACTTCACTTACAATACTCCTACATCTGCCTGGCTTCAACATTCCTCTCTGGCTTTCACATCACCTACAATACTGCTACATCTGCCTGGCTTCAACATTCCTCTCTGTCTTTCACTTCACTTACAATACTACTACATCTGCCTGGCTTCAACATTCCTCTCTGTCTTTCACTTCACTTACAATACTCCTACATCTGCCTGGCTTCAACATTCCTCTCTGTCTTTCACTTCACTTACAATACTCTACATCTGCCTGGCTTCAACATTCTCTCTGTCTTTCACTTCACTTACAATACTCCTACATCTGCCTGGCTTCAACATTCCTCTCTGTCTTTCACTTCACTTACAATACTACTACATCTGCCTGGCTTCAACATTCCTCTCTGGCTTTCACATCACCTACAATACTGCTACATCTGCCGGCTTCAACATTCCTCTCTGTCTTTCACTTCACTTACAATACTACTACATCTGCCTGGCTTCAACATTCCTCTCTGGCTTTCACATCACCTACAATATTCCTACATCTGCCTGGCTTCAACATTCATGTCTGGCTTTCACTTCACCTACAATAATCCTACATCTGCCTGGCTTCAACCATCCTGTCTGGCTTTCACATCACCTACAATACTACTACATCTGCCTGGCTTCAACATTCCTCTCTGGCTTTCACTTCACCTACAATACTCCTACATCTGCCTGGCTTTCGCATCACCTACAATATCCCTACATCTGCCAGCTCAACTTCCTCAAGACCTAGAGAGATTCTGTCACATAATATGAATTACACTTTAGGTACATGACTCATATCAGTCACATAGCTCACACATCAATTGCCTTGCCCTAACGTTTATTGCATGGCTATCACATTGCTTATATTTGGTGCATGACTGCGTGGTTCTTATGGCACCTGAACCGCTCTCATAACACTGACACTTTCTATGAAACCCCAGGTCTTAATTTCTCACATTCCAGTAGAACATTCCTCACAGTCATGATCCTTTTCATGTATCTCTTTCCTCACCTCCGGAGCCTTCTTAGCATGTGGCTTCAGCTAATGCAATTTGAGTAACTCCTGAGATTTAAGGAAAATAATGTGAGTGAGACGGCGGACAAACCAACACAGGGCTTCAGGAGGCTGCTTGTATGGTACACAAAGTACATGTGCACATTTCATCCTCAGACTTACAAGCATCATGGTCCACCTTTGCTTTCTGTACCTTCGATGGTAGTCTGTCTATAAAGGCAAAAATTGCAAAGTATTTAAACAGAAGTATGGAGGCAATGTAATACTGTATATCTGAAAAGAATTGTTAAATAGAATGTACATTTTTGACATAGTATTACTAATGTATGAATTTTCTTTTTTTCAGGATATCCACATACGTATACTGTATGCTGTAATATATAAAATAAAAAGTATATGCATATACAATATATGATAAATACACAAAGATTTGAGATAAATGGTATGGCAATGGCATATGTAATAGAACAATATTCTATTAAGAAAAATTATATATATACTGTATATGATGTGGTGACATGAAACTCATGGCAGAAAGAGTGAAACAAAAACTGAAAATATAATGTATGTTGATAGAGTAAAGATTAGTCCAACATAAAAGGCATGAAGGTGATGAATGCTTCATAGGCTCTCTCCCTTGCAACTAGACATCAACACCAATACTAACCCTCATCTTCCGCGACTTGGCTGCCTTAATACGGGCGATACTCCTGCTACTGAGGCCAAACTCTCCGTATCTAAGGAAATTTTCCACCTGCCGCTTGTCCTGAAGGACGTAATGGTTAGGAAGGGACTCGCCATTGTCCTTGACTTTTTTCTGAAGTTTCCTGTAGTTGATGGTTCTGTCCCTCTGACGGTTTCTCTCACGAACCTCCCACAGCCACTCTATTTGCTTGGGGTCCTGAGGTTTTTTGTTTATGTGTGTGTTTTTATAGTGTGTGTGTGTGTGTGTGTGTGTGTGTGTGTGTGTGTGTGTGTGTGTGTGTGTGTGTGTGTGTGTGTGTGTGTGTGTGTGTGTGTGTGTGTGTGTGTGTGTGTGTGTGTGTGTGTTTATTTTATGCATTGTTTAAAGGCAAATTTCCATCCATAAGATTTTAATGAATTTTTCAATGATTGCAACATATTGCAATACAATCATTAGTATTAGCATTAACGTTGTTATCATTATTGTTGTTATCATTGTCATTAATATTATTATTATTATCCAAATTAATAGAGTTAACCATTATTATTATATTATCATTAATGAACAAAAAAGTTATTAATGATGAGTCCATGTGAGTCCAGGAGATGCATCCACACAGCAGGCGGGTTAGTTGTCAACACAGATGCAGCCACATGGAAGAGAAAAAGAAAGAGAAACACCAAAAATTAATTTCTCTCCTTAAGTAGCAGAAAAAACAATTATTATTTGCCACCTATATAGGTAACCTGACACATATGTAGAATGGTGTGTATCAAGAATATGACCAGGATCACGGTTAGGAAACTTATCACTGGCTTTAGGCTACTACCAATATTAGCAGCAGAAGCCCTACAGTTGTTATCAAATTATACATGTACGTACTACATTTCTCATAGCAGAAAATACTTTCCTTAATATCATACCCAACATAAATCTATTATAATTCTACTACTTTACATAGAAATTTACACAAATGACCAACCAAGTAGTGTTATGTAGAACACCACAAGAAACACCAAGCCAAGTTATCCATATGTGGCACAGGTTACATATGTGGCAGGTTCTGAACCAGTCATGACACTAGTTCATAGGTAAATACAGACAGGCGTTCCCCAACTTTCGTACATATTTGATTCCTGGACTTCATTCGTAACTCAAAATGTAGGTACGTCAAATGTTACTTTTATCATTACTGAATACGTCATACTGTACATAGCATTGCATACTATGAAAATACTCTATAAGTATGTTTCACCAGCCTTAAATAGTAGAACTCAATGCTTCATGCTACAGGTTGAAGTTCCCAAACTCGGCAACCTCGGGACCAGCGCCGAGCCGAGTAATGGAATTTTCCGACTTTTAGAACGTAGATATATTAAGGGGAAAAAAAGCATGAAAATCACATGAAAAAAATCACAGGAAAAAATTATTTGGCTTCTGTTCCTTGGATAGGTGTTCCTGGACGTTTGGGAGCCATAATACCAATAAAAGACCTGTAGAAGTACACAAAATAACAGTGTACACAACTCTACAGTCACAACACCACTGAACAATAACAACAAACAAATCGGCGGGAGAAACCAAGCGGCCTAGTGTGGTGGCACCCAGCGGCTGACCCGGCAACTACGCTCCGGGTTTTGGGTGTTCTGCCGGGTTTTGGAAAATCCGGAACCATAGCCCAGTTTTGGGTGTTGCCGAGTCTTGGGATGCCGAGTTTGGGAACTTCAACCTGTATCTTCATCACTGGCTCAACTCTCATGCTTCTGAACTTACAAAACAACGCGTTATTCAGAATTTAGATTTACAGACAAGTTTGTATATACATCTCTGAAAGTTCGTAACCTGATCGTGAACAAGTAGGGGAGTGCCTGTACAAGGTGATGCATTATTCCATTCATAGAAGTTCAATTTAATCAAATAATATGTTGAGCAATCAGCCTATATGCTGGGATTCATGATTACAGTTACTGCACTCAAGATCTACTTGATTGAAATCTCTCTGCCTGCCAATGCTGATCATCTGCTGTGTTAGAGGATTAGTGTCACCCATTTGTTTTACTACCTACTGGGAAGGCTTTCTCAGGTCTAGATGCTATCTGTATCTCAGCCATAACATCCGCCGGTGTCTACAGGAAGAGACAGTGTAGTGAGATGTGAGGCATGATGAGATGCAAACACTCCTCTGATGGGCCTAAGCAGGGAGGAGCTCAAAGGTTTAGTTCCATCTAGAGTTCTTGAACACACTAACAGATATTTTTAAATCCTCCTACTTTATTGATTAATGGTGATGCTGATAATACACCGGTCACAAACATTTTGAATTCACTGACTAAAAAACAATAGCTATTGAATTTGCAGTCAACAATGACACTGATTTTATGATTTGATGATACCTATGGGCGTCATCCACTTCTGTGGCTCAGATGATGATTTGACTGTTATTAAAAGAAGATAAAACAAATATGAAGATACAATATATAAAGGACTGTCGTGTGTTGGACGATAGCTGGGTGATAAAAAATGTAATAGCCATGTTGATGAACGCTGCCCAGCCAGTGAGCGAAGCTTAGGCAGCATGTAGTTATTTTCTTAATATCAGCAATTGAATTCTCCCACAAAAATGAGGAGGGTTTATAACTTAATGAAATTATGAGGTAAAATACAACTCCTGACTTTATGTTATCACTGCAACACCTCTTCTAACACC
Source organism: Chionoecetes opilio (assembly GCA_016584305.1). Taxonomy (NCBI): domain Eukaryota; kingdom Metazoa; phylum Arthropoda; class Malacostraca; order Decapoda; family Majidae; genus Chionoecetes; species Chionoecetes opilio. Next base: position 277,643 of record JACEEZ010008564.1, read on the forward strand.
TCTGAAATCTGATGTGCTCATCCATATCCCAAAATACTGTGGGAACTGAGTGTTTCATGACCTCAGGGGGAACACATAAGTTGTAGGAGCACTCCACAAAACAAGTACATAGGTGGTAGGAAATTTATTGACAGTGCACTTCAACGTCGATTTTAACGTGCACTTTATGTATGTAAAAAGTTTAATTTCAAAACATCAAGTAGTTACTGTAATACAAACAATGTCATTGTTGTCTGCAACATAGCTAAAGAGTCTAAGTAATATATATGCAAAACTAAAGTATGTATTAATGAGACCTATGGCTATGGAAAGTGACTGAAGACATAAATTGCTTTCCTCTTGTCATATCAGAGGTGTAAAAAAGGTCACTGATCTAAAAAAAACTATTGTGAAAAGAAGCTAGAACTCAGAAAGAGGGAAAGCTGTAAGTTGAGATATATGTACATATCTTTTCCCTCATCATTTGTCACAATTTACTGAGGTTTCAGATCAAATAAAACTCAGTAGATAATTTTTTTCTCATTTGGTCTACAAACCACAAATAATTGTGAATAAGAGATTGAAAAGAACTTTCAGCCACCAGAGAAATAGTTTAAATAAAAATAAAATACATTCTCAGTACACACAAACCTCGTTTTCCCGGACTAATAGGGGGAGCACTGGTCCGGGAACCGCAAAAGTCCGGGAATCGCAACAGTCCAGGAATTATCCTCTAAAAAAAAAAAAAAAAAAAAAAAAAAAAAAAAAAAAAAAAAAAAAAAAAAAAAAAAAATCCGATGCCATTACCCACCCCCGGACGTTTATCCTACTCTAGTATTTACTGTCCGGCAACCGCCAATATCAACTACCCCGCCTCGGACTTTTACGTCCGCTGAGCATGCTGCCACCTGGCGGGAGGCAGCAGAAAGTGTTCAATAGTCTCAAGAAACGTTCCTGCACCAGGGGCAGTGGGGGTCAGGGGACTAACGGAGGCCGTGTAGGTAAACCGTGAGTGTCGTGTGCCCAAATGTAAACAATACGACCACTGAGCATGCTGCCACCTGGCGGGAGGCAGCAGAAAGTGTTCAATAGCCTCAAGAGACGTTCCTGCACCAGGGGCAGTGAGGGTCAGGGGACTAACGGAGGCCGTGCAGGTGAACCGTGAGTGTCGTGTGCCCAAATGTAAACAATACGACCACTGAGCATGCTGCCACCTGGCGGGAGGCAGCAGAAAGTGTTCAATAGTCTCAAGAGACGTTCCTGCTTAGGGGCAGTGGGGGTCAGGGGAATAACGGAGGCGATGCAGGTGAACCGTGAGTGTCGTGTGTCCAAATGTAAACAATACGACCGCTAAGGATGCTGCCACCTGGCGGGAGGCAGCAGAAAGTGTTCAATAGTCTCAGAGATGTTCCTGCACCAAGGGCAGTGGGAGTCAGGGGACTGACGGAGGCCGTGCAGGTGAACCGTGAGTGTCGTGTGCCCAAATGTAGACAATACGACCGCTGAGCATGCTGCCACCTGGCGGGAGGCGCGGACACTGACCAGGGGTGACAGGAGACGCTCGGACCGCCGGACAACTTTGTCAATTTACGAACAGGACCAGGCATTTCAACGTAAAAAAAAAAATAATAAAAAAAAAAAAAAAAAGTCTGGGACTCTGACATATCCCCGGACCTAACAGAGTTGGAGCCAGCAGTCACCGCCTACCGGAGCTCCTGGCTGGGATAACAAGCCAACCCCCATGGCAGCGGGCCGGGCAGCCCCCTCATGGCCACTCTTCCCCCTCATCCCCGACGCGTAGCAGCCTGCTGCGCCCCCCCCCACACGGAGAGTGTATCCTGCTGAGTGCCCCGCACTCCTCGTCAGGATGGACAAGCCAGACCTCGTGCCGCACGCCAGCAGCACGGACACTCTCCTCTCTTCCGGGAACGGCGAGTGTGGCCATGCCCCTCGCCTCCCGTCTTTTTGCCCGCAGCCTAGCGCCGCCGCGCTGCCGCACTAGGCTGCCACCGATCAACGCACTCCACCTCTGCGACATCAAAGCATCTCTCTGACGGGCTCAAGCTAGCCCGTGGTCCTCCCCTGCTGGAGGCCCGATAGACAAACAACAACAACAACCCGGACCTCGGATTTTGTCCGGCAAATCCGATATCCGGGAAATGGAGGTCCGGGAAATTGAGGTTTGTGTGTATTTGGTCTGTGTGAAACTAGGAAGTATTTTGTGCTGTTTAAGTAAGCTTACATAAGTCTTTAGAATATGGCAGTGGGTTGGGCAACCAATGGACTGCATAAGATGCAAGACCACTGCATACACCTTCTCTATAAACGTCATGTTTTAAACTGTTGAGCAATTGATCTAAAGGGTAGCCACGAGGGGAGGCAGCCACTGTTGTAGCTCACTCATGATTGCACTTAAGGTGCAAGACTACTGATAGAGTCAAAATTACCCCCATGATTCACGTGGACTTTGACGGCCTTGTTTGTCCCATCACTATGCTCAAACATCAAAGGAATCAAATGAGTTTCATGCCTGAAGTCATTAATTGAGTCTCAGAAGAGTTCAGTGTGGTTGATTATTTTTAAGGAACTTGTAGAGCTTTAAGATTTTCCTTAACACTCAAAAAATCAACTAGTCTACATTTACTCCCTTAAGTTAAGCAAAATCAACACAATATGTCAGGTAAAAGGAGTGGCCTTCCTACCCATCTCATTGCTGCCAGGCCTTTTCAGCTTATAAATTTTTTTTATAACCACTCTCAATTTCCTCTGTAAAACCAGGCAGTATGGAGATGAGTTGTGACTTGCTGGGCTCATATTTCAATGTCCACATGCACTATTGGGCTTTATATAAACAGATGAGGGACCCAATCTTTGCTGGATGGGCTATGACTCTGAAAAGCATGTGCTACCTTGCTATTCCGCTTGTCCACTCAGAGGTAAATGTCGTGTTACTGTGTAGGCTACCATGGTGAACATTTTTGATGACTGAACAAGCAGAAAAAAATATATCAGTCTTTGGCGGGACACTAGTGGACGACCTGCAGCCACCACTTTTATGTTGAGCTTGTTGTAGATCCATAGAGGACTTATCATAGAAATTTACGCATTGCTTGTCCCTCCCTACCCAGAATACTGAATTGTGAGAATTGGAATAAACTGTGTAGTATATGGTAAATAGTTCTTCCTTCGAACCTGCTCATACAATTCAAAATCTTGTTTACGCATAAGAGAAGCAGTAACTACACTCAAATATAATATGATCAAACATGTAAAAATAGATCCAGCCTCAGGAGTACAGGGTGAAGCAACCTACAACTTTCAATTGACTTTTCTTACCACCGTGTGTCCATGTCTCTTGTTCTGTTACGAAAAGATAAAATTATGATCAACAATCAGTGGAAAAAATCAATACTGGAACATAAAAATATCTCTGTCGAATCAATAGAAACATAAAAATGGAGAAAATCATATAGATCCATTTCTGTTACAAAAAAGTGATGAGTCCTAAATTCCATATCTTCCCTACATACAGAACAGACTGAGGACCTGAGGGAATTTCTTACCGCAACATCAGCATAAACTCCTGTCCAGATGTGTGGGTGCTCATTCTGGTACATGACCATTGGACGTGCCATCACTGGGATGTATTTAAGTACCTGCTCTCGCACCTCTGCCAGGGTAGTTACATGTACAAAGTATCCTGGAGATGAGACAGGTGAATATTAGCGAGGGAGGAATCCTTTCACCAATTCTTACTTCCTAAGGACTTACAATGCAGAGACTGCCTTTGCCAATAATAAGTACTGGAAATGGTACAGAGAAGATGGCTTCAGCTTTTGTATTTTTTGTCAGCTTTTGTTAATTCAACATGACACTCTTCCATTCACAACCATTGTGCCGTTAACCCTTCCTCAACACCTCACCATCCAACTGTACTTCCACCATTCTTCAGAACCCAAGATAAGTCTCTCTTATACAATATTTGATTAGGCATTCTCGTATCTCGATTCTAGTACGTATATTGAATGCTCGTATAACACGAGCATATTGTACAGGTTGACCATCGGAAATCCAGCAACCTTGGAACCTGAAGGTTGCTAGATTACTGATCATTACAGATAATGGAAGGCTTGACTTCCTGACTTTATTGTATAAATCAGAAAATAAATACTGTAAATAATTAAAATAAAATACTATTGAAATCCAAATGAAATTTCAATGTTAAACAGCTAAATAAGATGGTACAGGTTCAGTAATTATGTGGACTTCAGAATATTTATGACTGCTGCCTCCAAAGGGAAAAAATGGAATTTATTGTATACAAAATTAGGCACCAATTAGTCACCAAATGCAAGACCTAATTGTATATAAACATATTGTCTTCCTAAATACAGTGTGCGCATTTCTCACCTTTGTTTGCACAAGCCATCCAGTACAGATCCCGCACCTTCTTCTCCTCCCGGCCGATGAGGTAGGTGAATACACGCACCTGCAGGTGTGGCCAGTTGTACTTGGAGAAGATCTCCTCAAAGTTGTAAGGTGCCCCATCAGTCACCAACATGATGGCTTGGTTACACTGCGACCCCTGACCGCTCTTGTTATACTGTGAGTTTTTCTGTAGGTGGGTGGTGCAATTATTTAGTGGTCCTCCTAAAAAACCCGCTGGTGCAGGGCTAAATATGTGTGATGAGGAGGGAGGACACAAGGCAGGGTTGTAACCATTTCCCATCTATGCACAGAAAAAACTTGCAAATAATAATATATATACACTTTGACATGCATGCATTGAAAGGCACTATTACACAGATGGCATTCCCATGAGCAAGCTGCATTTCTGTGAGCTCAAAATTCTTCAGAATTTCTCAAAGAATTCACCTTTGCTTATGCTAAAGTATGTTTACATAAAATCTCAGTAAATTTCACGAATGTTGCATGTAAAAAAATACAGTAATACAGTAGGGTATGCTACACCTAACAGATCTCACAATGACTTATGCCTTTACAAAAGGTACTTATCAAAAGAATAACTATGATTCCATGAACTAAGATGCTACAACTCACACGAAGGAATATCGACCAAGGGACTACTCGGCGTGTCCATGTCTTCCTGCGTCGGTGAGTGTCAGAAAGCATGTTCATGTTGGTTTGTGAGGTTTAGTAATGCAGTCATTTACTTATCTTTTACTTAAGCAGTGAAGATATTCTTTTATAAACTACTGTGCAATATAACTCTAGACATATTTGTGAAAAGGCAAAATAAATCCTTGGAGACCTTAAAGCAAAAACCCTAGTACAAGTATTAGCAATGTGAAGTTTTTTGACACCAAGAGGTGGTTTACCAGAATTAGAAAAAAACCCTGAATAAAACGGTTGTGAGGAATGAAACAGGTGCTGGGGCCCGAAACATATTACCCTTGAATACTAATAATTCAATGTATGCAAATGAGTGCCATCATAAATGAGGTCACAGAACCAATTACTATACATTGTTCTTGCATAACTGTCAGCACGGACTTCTCTGAGAAAATCTTGCTTATGGAAACTGAAGTGGCACTGTGTCCACAGAAAACTGCTTGCTGCAAGAAACTCCTCCTGTGTAACAGTAGCTTAACCTGTGTATATAATATAAAATAAATAGGGTTAAGGAACTTCTTATGACGAACTACAGGAGTTCATGCTTCATTCTTTGAGATGGGAGGAGGACATTAACATTCAAAGAAAGCCTTGTACTTGAAATGGGAATGAAAATCAATAAAAGTGGGTATGTATCTCCTAGCACCTGCTTGTTTGTATATAGGGTATATAGCATGTGCGTATGTGAATTTCCATTCACATAGGTATATCAGTAATCAGTCATGATATGTGTGCACATAATGACCTAATTGTTATATACAACAAATGAGTTTATTACTGGGATTCCATGTCCATATCTAAATTGGTCAATCATACCTATAAAGTGATGAATACCTTTAAATAATTACATTATCAAGATAATTCCACATATCAATACACCAATAGGGAAACCTGTACTTCATAATATCCTTCCAGTATCTTGTCTTCTATAGTTTCTTTCCATGTCTTCTTGTGGCTCCTATGTCTCTTACATATATGTCTTCTTAGTCATTTTTTTTTCATTTCCACCATTGCTCTATACACTGCTATCAATCTTCTCTTTCTCTTCAAGCCTCCAAAGATAGTAAACCCAATTTCTCCAATCTCCCCTTATACATAATGTCATATCCGACAGACTGGGAATAATCTTTGTGGCTACTCTTTGTATTCTCTCGATCTTCCTTGCATTTTTCATCTTGTGCAGAGACAACACTAAGGCACACTCTAATCTAGGGCGGATCATACCCAAAATCAACTGTTTGGGCATGTCCTAATCTATTTATACAAAAGTCATTCTAATTTTTGTCAGGAGTTTATGTTGCTTCGACAGTTCTATTGATGATGTTATTTTGAATGATTACTCCATGGTTCTTTTCACTTCATTAAATAATTCCTTTTATATTCCTCAAGAGGTTATATCTCTCTCCAGCGATCTTATCTATGAGCCTCTCTGATGTGTGTGTGTGTGTGTGTGTGTGTGTGTGTGTGTGTGTGTGTGTGTGTGTGTGGTGTGTGTGAATTTACCTAATTGCAGCATACTCATGTGGTCTGTCTCCATATCTACATCTATTGATTTTTCACTTAGTGTGCATGTGTGTGTTTGTGTGCATGTGTGTGTTATTCACCCATGGTCTTGTCCACGCGAGCCAGACTCGTGAGCGCCAGTATCACCCTCCCAGAGTGAGTTTGAACCTCATTATAACCAATCTTAGGGTAATGCTAGGACCTCACACATCACACAGCCCCATCCTCTTGCACAAGGGGGACAGTAACCGCCCAAATTTGTCGGGGAAAAATCCCCGTTGCGAGCGAGTATTCGAACCGGCTAACCACAGTATGGCACGCCAACGCTCTATCCACTGGACCATCAGGTGTGTGCATGTTTGTCTGTGTGTGAGCTCCTTATGTGTGTTTGTAAATATACATAGCCTCAAACCACCATCCCACTAAAAGTGAGGTCTAGTGTATGTCTTTTCAAGCACAAGCTTTCATCTGCATAACAACCTTAACAGACAAATCTACACAAAAACAAACGAACACACACACACACACAAACACGACACACACACACACACACATACACACACACACACAGATAGCCCAAGAAGAAGAATGTCATTCTCTCCTAATCATATTCACAATTTGGTTAACTTGTGAAGTAGTCCAGAAAAGGGGACAGCGCCTTAAATTAGAGAGTAAGCTGCCTTTCTAGAATAATTATAAAAAGGAGATGTATACTGGCAAACATTTAAATCTCTCTACAATTGCATGACATCTAAGGAGATTCTACACAGTGATTAAATTAGGTTTCACGATTTTCTGAATCATGCAAGAACCTGGTAGTTTTCAATGCTTTAGAACTTCACTTCTCCACATAGCTAATGAATACAAGCTTTTTTATCATACAATACTCAACAAAGCCTACCTTGCATTGAAAGTGTTTTGTTTAGTTTTTATTAGGAATTATATTTGGAAATTTCATAAGTTCTAGTACTGAAAGAACAATCAAGGCCAACAAAAATCCCCTTAGACCTTAGTGATCGCTTCAGCCTTACTGGTACTGATACAACGTTGAGTGTCTTCTCAGGGATTCAGCCTTACCTAGTCCCCTTCACATAGGATGGCTAACTCAGAGCCAGCCCAAGGCATAAGCAACATAAACGGTTGCTTATGGCCTCCACACCCCACAGCCATCAGAATTTTTTGAGAAACCTGTGTGATGATTTGAGAGTACCTAGAACTATCGTCTATCACAATCCTCGTCGCCATCTAAGACTGTTCCAATTTTTCACGTCAAAGTGTTCCTATTTTCTACGACAATTCCAGTTCTTAATCTTGATATTACAGTAACCAATATATATATATATATATATATATATATATATATATATATATATATATATATATATATATATTATATATATATATATATATATATTTATATATATATATATATATATATATATATATATATATTATATATATATATTCAATCACCTTCTGCCCGTGTTTCTTCATTCAGGGATCAAATACCAGCAATAGCTTGAATAGTTAGGTCAGGTAAAGTAACCAATGTCCATGTATTGTATTAAACTGCAGTTTTACATTATTTTGGGACGAGCGAAAAAATGTGTCCAATAATGAAATACCCTTTATTCTTCCTTTCCAACTATTACAAGTGGAACTGTCGTCAAAAATTTCCACATCGACGAACGTTCTCTGTTGGTGTTTCGACAAGAATTCCTGTCGACAACAGTACCATAAACTGATTTGAGGCTCATGCCACCCCCTGGTGTCCTCCGCCGCACTCGCAGTCGAAGGTGAGGTTCATGGGCAGCATGTGAGTGTCTTCGGCCACTCGACGACGGAAGGAAGAGCTGTCTACTGGGTGGGACATAAACTCGCGACCTCGAGATCACCACTTCCAGACGCTAACCACTCCGCCACCGTCTCACCTTAAAGACCAATTGAGGCCAATATTGTGCGAAATGTCATTTTCTGCAAAAGATCTTTTTTGGGTCTTGTGTAATTGACTTCTCTTCCTTTCATTCAACGGCAACGGTTTTTGCTTGTAAGTGTTCTCATGGAATGCAAGTGCCTCGACTTTGCATGTAACATATTTCAAGTTTGGGGAGGCGGTGGCCGAGGGGTTAGCATCTTGGAGTAGTGAGCTCAATGTCCAGAGTTTGAATGCTGCCAGGGGCAACTCTTTCGACCTTTTTTAATGCGGTCGACAAGAGCCTAGTAGGGGAGCACAAGGTCCCAAGTTCAAATCCCACCAAGGAGCAACTGTCAAATCCATCATCGAGTGGCTGAAGAAACACGCATGCAGCTATACCTGTTCTCCGACTGCGAGTGCGACGGAGGAACACCAGGTGGCAGCGTGAGCCTGACTGAGGATCCAAAAATCACAGAAAACGGAATCTTCACCTAAGACCACAGATGTCAGTATAAAAATCCAGCCTGCACCACTAACGGGCGGGATCGACCGACATCACGACTCTCCATAAGCCTACATGCGCAATAGGCTCCAACGTAAAAAAAAAAAAAAAAAAGTCAGCAGTTAAGCTGTATGCACATAAGCTCGAGGAAACCCAAAAAGCAAGGTTCAGTGATGTGCTGTGATGTGGTTATTCTACGCTTTTTAATTACTGTTGTTGCCTATGAATTTTTCTCATGGAAAGCTAGTGCCTCTCATGGAAATTTAGTGCCTGTGACCCTTGCAAAAATCGATAAAAATTACATCAGCGTGTAGGGAATGTTGTAGCGCACCCGGCCATATATATTTGACCCCCCAAAATATGTCTGGGGGGGGTGGGGGGGCGGTCCGTAGTTGAAAAATGTGGCGCGAACTGCATCGTATGGCTAGATTGGTGTCGCGCAGCGAGATTTCCCGGGCGAATATCCGCTCGTATACGCTATGGGTTAGAGCGTAATATCGCGTATATCTCGTATATCTCGCATGCGCTCACATATGCTCTCGCATATCTCGAGTTGCCATGTTGCACTACACACACACCAATTTGTAGCCGCCTGGGTTAAAGCCTGCGGTTTTGGTATGCCTTTAAAAACCCCGCTCTTAAGAGGCCACCCGCAGCCCACCAGAGAAACCTCTTAAGAGTCCACCCGCAGCCCATGGGTTAAGGGTAGCATTAAATCTGTAAGACTTGTGAAATATGAGAGATTAATCGGTATTATTTCGGTAGTGGGCTTTCAAAAGTCCTAAGATTCTTACTTACATCATTGTGTAGATTTCTTCATTCTGAGTATTTTGAGCCCCATTTCCCATGGCGCAATTAAATAATAATGGTGTTACATGTACTACTGAAAATCTACCGTTATTTCAGCCAGAAACGTTAAATCAAATTAGGTTATGTTAGGTTAGTGGTGGGATTTGGTTTAGTAAGAGATGATATCAAGAAAAAAAGAAAATTATCAATACTATGGCAGTGCAAATCGGAGCAAGGTTTACAGGGCAGGCCGGGAGGGGCGGGACAGGCATCTCCCAACACCTATAACCCCCAAAAAAATTTAGACAAAAACGAGTGCCAGATTCATTCAAAACACATTAAAACTATTCAGGAAAACTATGTCTCGGCCTCGAAACCGGTGACAGCCCACTACCGAAATTTTACCGATTAATCTGGTCAGTATCAGTAGGGGTCAGGCCTACTGACCAGAGGGGTCATGTCATCATGACCCGACTTCTCTCTTTAATTTACTTGTTTTACAGCTTTACTGCTGCCCTGAAACAGTTTACAGGCAACTCTGAGACACTTGCTATCTAATGAGATTGGTTAGCGCACTGGCATCCATCCAAGGGTTACAAAGAATGGTAAATTGCATAGTCCAGTTCCCACACCTCGCCATGCTGACCGGATAGCTCTCTCGTATATTACTAGTTTTACTGCTAAATTACTCCCCTTGAAACATGTTACCTACAAGCAACATCAAGGAACTAGCTTTCCATGAGAACACGTACAAGCAATAATAGGTATTCATCAAGTAAATTAAAGGGTGAGAAGTCAGGCGCACAACCCCCTAAATGTTCTTTGGCATAAACAAATATTTCATTCAACATCGGCAGAGCCCAGCAGTTCTCTTCAGTAATTACCCTATTTTCTTCGCCCAACATGCTTCGCCTCCACCAGACACTGACCACCACCTATATTTAACTACCAGTCAACCTGTCACGCACCACCTTCACCAACGTTTTGCTCTTCACACTCTTTATCATACACTACGGTAGTAAATTTTTCGCGCACGCGCCTGCGGCAGGGCTGTGAACTTTTGTAGCCTACATTGTCGTATCGAGCCACCAAAATTATCGTATTTTCAGATAGATTATCGTACAACCTTAGCTAAAATAATATAGTCAGTAGATAACTATATACATCATTGAATTCAGCATTCCTCATACAAAAATATTTTCTCTTCTCACCAAAATATATAATATATCCAATCATGACACAAAATTCCATGTTAATTTATTTTTTCCAAAATAAATGAAATAAAATAAAAAAAATATATATTTAGTAACACATATAATGACTCGAAAGAAAGTGAACTCGAGAACTCTACGTAGCTATCATCCTCAAAAGAAAAGAGGAATTCCTGTTCCTCCTCTATTCTTTTATCCTCTGTGTCAGCTGGCGCTTATAATTATAATGTGTCAGTTGTCATCGACATCATATCATGTGTAGGGATGAAAGTAACACAATCTCCCTTTTCCCTTACACACTGCGCTGCTGGAAGAGAACCAAGTATGGTTCCCGTTAGAAGTCAGTGTCAAATCTTACCTTTGTCTTGGTACGGTTAATCTTGCTAAATACCCTCTCACAATCTGCGTTCTAATGCGGCAAGCAACGGTCCAAATCCATGTCATGCAAAGGATCAAAAGTCAAACTCAAAACTCTCTCTCTCTCTCTCTCTCTCTCTCTCTCTCTCTCTCTCTCTCTCTCGCGGAAGTTGACAGCGACAGATTTTGTTTTGTTTTTGCGATGACAATTTTTGTATGACTTTATAATGTAATTATATTTGTGAGTCAATTATCGTATTTTCGTGTACGATTCTCAACCATGCATTGTACATCGTACGGATAGTCAAATTATCGTATAAATACGATAATTATCGTACAGCTCACAACCCTGGCCTGCGGCGCCCCTCACTTGAATATACACGTGACATCTACAGCTGACACCTGACAACAGACATGACGTGACAGTTGCCATGTCTCATAAGTCATGAGAGCACTGATGCCAAATTCCCTGAAAATGTCTGCCAAACCGAGCGTTACACTACCAAACTTTAGTAAATCATATCGCGCATCAAAGGTAAAAAAAGTTAATCACACAACACACACACACTTATGATAAGGGGTGAAATCAATTTACGTCTTCGTCAACTATACCTTCGTCAGCCACAGAAACTCCAATTTCCATGCAGCTTAATAATGTCCTTCCCGAATCGTAATATCTCTTCCATTTCGTTATCTTGCTGACAGTGGTGGATTTTCGGAAAAGCTTTTAGGATAGCCACGGCCAATGGCCAGATGACTTGAAGTAACCACTAATTAACACATTAAATCGGGAGAAACACATGGTGATGAGTAGCCCTACTATCACCCTATTTTTCAGATATTTTTGCGTTGGCCAAACTCCACGATTTTTCCTTTTGAGGGAACCAAACTCCACGATTTTTCCTTTTGGGGGGGACCAAACTCTATGATTTTTCCTTTTGGGGGGGACTAAACTCCACGATTTTTCCTTAATGGGGGACCAAACTCCACGATTTTTCCTTAATGGGGGACCAAACTCAACGATTTTTCCTTAATGGGGGACCAAACTCCACGATTTTTCCTTTTTTGGGGACCAAACTACGATTTTTCCTATTTGGGGGGACCAAACTCCACGATTTTTCCTTTTTGGGGGACCAAACTTCACGATTTTTCCTTTTTGGGGGACCAAACTCTACGATTTTTTCTTTTTGGGGGACCAAACTCCACGATTTTTCCTTTTTGAGGGACCAAACTCTACGATTTTTCCTTTTTTTGGGGACCAAACTCCACGATTTTTCCTTAATGGGGGGGGGGGCATGTCCCCGGTGCTCCCTCCCCTCCCTTAATCCGCCAGTGCTTGCTGATGTACTAATTCCATGAAAGACCGAATGTGATTGACTAATACAGGGTACAGACTTCGCCTGCTGTGCTCACAGCCTCACATTCCCTTCTCGCCCCCATGATGTCCCTGTGGTGAAGCGTCACAAGTGGTTGGTTCCTTGTGAACAAAATCCAACCGTATCGATAGGGTCCAGTGGAACCGATGGCTAGTGTGCCCGCGGCCTTACGTGTCGAAAGCTCGAGGTATGTGTGTGGTTGTTGGTAGCTAAGCATGCAGTGTTTACAAAAATTACATTTGCTGGTTTCTTCATTGCCAAAATCTGACATTTATAATGCCAAACTTTCAATAGTGATTATCTACAATCTATATCCCAACATCCGATCCAAAATATTAGGCTACATATTCTATCGATTTAAGCACCGAGAACATTTTTGTTCTTTTAAGAGTGTGCGATTACGTAATGAGTTTGTCCCGAGCTAGTCAAATATTGTTTATCTAATTCCCCTCCTTCCTCCTAAAAAGAAATAAAAAAAAAGAGTCGGGCCATCCATGCATGTGTATGCAATTCAGGCACAAAGTAACACACACACACACACACACACACACACACACACACACACACACACACACACACACACACACACACACACACACACACACACATACAAATATATATATATACACACACACACACAACACACACACACACACACACACACACACACACACACATACAAATATATATATACACACACACACACACACACACACACACACACACACACACACACACACACACACACACACAAAACTATAGGTTTGTCTCTTTACTGGAACACTTTTTGTATTCCTTGGTAAATTATGATATATGGCATCTGGTGTTTGGAATTAATAGGAAACATTGCTTTATTTACTATACGCAGTAGATTAAACAGAATATGCATCACACAATTTTCTACATGGTCTACATAGAACGAAGCTCTTGGGGACGGTGCAACAATACCCGAATGTCAGAACAACTCATGAACTTCAACAGGTTGGGGTTAATATATATCTTGATTATTGAATTACCAACACAATAACCAAAAACAAAATCATTCCAGTGTATTAGGATCACCACCATCACCAATATCAATCACACCAAGATAACATTTGTGTTAAAATAATCATACCATAAATGGCGATGAGCAGAAGTGCATCACGATTATTGGCAGAATGACCATCACCACCACCATCGGCATCATCGCCAGCAGCAGCAGGGTCAGCAGTGCCGCAGATAGCACAGTAGCAGGAAGGAAACAGCCGCGGAGCATCAGCAACAACAGGTCAATGGATGAACATGTTTTGAGGAAGGAGGAAAAATCAAGCATTATTAAAACCTCACCACCATAGTGGGTGACCTCAACAGGGTCAGCTAATGCCAATTCATTTGCATCCTTTATTTAGATTTTATATTGATGAAAGTGCTGGAAATTCATTCTCTGTGCATTTAGTTGTCTTAAATTTCACACAAGAGCACGCACGCCACCCAGTACCTCTTCACCACTGGCGCCACGCACACTAGGCTTAGGGAGAAGAGACACCCTCCGCCTCAGCCACTATTGGTTCACATCAAATGGATTTCATATACCTCGTTCTTACACTACGACATAAGGGAATAACTTTGAAAAGTTAATTATAACATTTCACAAGATGACATTATAGCTACCAGTGTTGGTGAAGAAATGCATTGGTATGACACACGTGCTCTCCCTGTCGCTGTGGAAAATCTATTTCTGCGCAGGTTAAGCTCATCCCTGTTTAGAAGCCACATAGATAGAGGCATAGACCACTGTATACCTGGACTGCGCACGGAATATCGGCCTGTCGCACAAGGGCCTGAAGTCGGAGGGCCGCTCGGATTCATATATATATATATATATATATATATATATATATATATATATATATATATATATATATATATATATATATATATATATATACGGATCATATAGACTGGTTTATCAGTATATATGATATACTATAATCTTCGTAAATGTTTGTTCTATAATATTATCAAATAAAAAACAGTAAAACACGGTAAAGAAATGCCATTACGAGACTGAAGAAATATGCATGAAATATTCATTTCAACTCTTCGCCATT
>JACEEZ010008564.1:297500-302500 GCA_016584305.1 Chionoecetes opilio
GAAAAAATTAAAAAGGGTCTCAATAATCCGTAGAACTAGACAACCAAAGCCCACACAGGCCCGCTAAGGGTGACACAACTATAAAAGATCTAAGTTACTGCAGGATGAATGAGGCCTCCTATAATATCAAAATAAGGTTCATTCCAGAATTTAGCAAATCACTGAGCTAACAACACTACTTGAGAAATGAAGCATCAGGAGGAAGTTGAGATTATCCATATATAGAGGGACCCGTGCGCAGGGGGAGGGGAGGGCGGGGGGGAAGGGGAGGGCGGGGAGGAGGAAGAGCACTCAGATCCTTAGCAACGTGTTGCAAATTGTGAAAATATTAGATGTCGGTGGAGAAAATATGGTGGATAGAAATATAAAAAGTTACAAATAAGAATATCGATGTGCTATCCTGCTTCAGAGTTGTAACTTCCTTCAAGTCACACTTTGTACTAGATATTGAAGTCGCTACATTGAAGAACCTGTTGATACATCACCTATACTATGCTAAAACATAAGGTAGGAAAAAATCATAGTAAAAAAAACATAGCAACAGCCAAGAAAAGATTCTGAAACGAATTTGAAATTAAAACAATACAACTAATTCTAATTATAACGAAGACTACAAATCAATGTTGGCATCACCTTCAGGTTTTTTTTCTAAGACAAATATAACTTTTGGAGAGGATAGGAGTGGGAAAGGGAGGAGGGCAGGTGAAGGGACAAAATTATTAATGTTGATCTAACCATAATTCATTTGTGTATGGATCTACATGTTACCAGACTCTAGTAAAAGGGGAAAAACGCTCACAGAGAAAAAGACTAAAATGTTGCCACAAGCTTTCAAGCATTGTGTTTCCAAAGAGAATCAAATAGTTAAGCTGTGAACTCCTCTGTTGATTTGTCACGTAATGGAGGACAGAATGGAGAAGAGAGTTGAACATGAGAAGGAAATAACAAAGAATAAAGACCCACAGACATTCAGCTACAGTTCATAAGGAGTAGAAAGAAAGATCCGATACAAATAATATCTTAGATAAATCGAAAAAGATCAAAGAAAAATAAAGAGAACGAGAGAGAGAGAGAAGAAGAGAGAGAGAGAGAGAGAGAGAGGAGAGAGGAGAGAGAGGAAGAGAGAGAGAGAGAGAGAGAGAGAGAGAGAGAGAGAGAGAGAGAGGAGAGAGAGAGAGAGAGAGAGAGAGAGAGAGAGAGGAGAGAGAGAGAGAGAGAGAGAGAAGAGAGAGAGAGAGAGAGAGGAGAGAGAGGAGGAGAGAGAGAGAGAGAGAGAGAGAGAGAGAGAGAGAGAGAGAGTCCACAATGTGGAGGTGACGCAGGCGCAGGTCGAGCACATCCTGCGAGGGCTCGACACCAAAAAAGCCACTGGCCCTGATGACGTCAGCCCGCACTTGTTAAAACAGTGCGCCCGGGAGCTGTCTGTCCCTCTCACCACAGTCTTCACTGCCTGCCTGCAGGAAAACATCTGGCCTTCAGCGTGGAAGGAGGCTCGAGTGGTTCCTGTTCACAAGAGGAGTTCCAGATCTGACCCCAAAAACTACAGGCCCATCTCCTTGCTGTCTGTGGTGGGGAAAGTGTTCGAGAGGATCGTGGCAGAGGTAATCTGTCGTCACCTCAGCGACAACTACCTCCTCTCGGACCAACAGTTTGGGTTCAGACCTGGACGGCCCACCTCTGACCTGCTGATGCTTCTAACCCGAAACTGGCAGGACGCCCTGGATGATGGCCAGGACACTGTCGTGGTGGCCCTTGACATAGCGGGTGCCTTTGACAGGGTGTGGCACGGAGGCCTTCTCGAAAAACTCCGAGCAAAAGGCATCCAGGGTGACCTCCTGCTACTCCTGGGGGACTACCTGCAGGGAAGAACCCTCCAGGTCGTCGTTAACGGGCAGGCCTCTGAGTCCCTGCCAGTGGAAGCATCAGTCCCACAGGGCTCTGTGCTGGGGCCAGTCCTGTGGAACATCTACGTGGACGATCTTCTCCAGCAGCTGCCAGCAGTCTCGGCTTACGCTGATGACTGTACTCTCTCCTGCTCCTACCCGCGACATGACAGTGGGCGTGCTGCTGATGAGGCCAATCAGCAGCTGAGTGTTATACAGGAGTGGGGTACACGTTGGCAGGTGAACTTTGCTCCGGAGAAGACACAGGCAATGGTGGTTTCTCGGTCCCCCGCTGCCGGGCCAGCAGTGGAAGGGAGGCTGCGGTTTGGTGGCGTTCCTCTCCCACTCCAGGAAGCCGTCAAGGTTCTGGGAGTAGAGGTGGACCGAGAGCTAAGGTTTGACGGCCACATCAAACACATTGCAAAAAAGGCCTCTCACAGGGTCTGTGCCCTGCGAAGGGTAGCCAGATTCCTCGACAGGGGAGGGAAGCTCTTGCTCTATAAGGCCCAGATATGGCCTTACTTAGAGTACGCCGCCCTCTCCTGGATGTCGTGTGCAGCCTCGCACACTCGGAGGCTGGACAGCATCCAGCGTCGAGCCCTGCGACTGGTGGATGCTGCAGACCCCCCAGACCCCCCAGACCCACCAGCCCTGTTCGAGCCGGTGAGTCCTCTCGACTCACTGGAACACCGCAGGGATGTCGCGGCGCTTGTGGTATTCCACAAGGCACAGGTGCAGGGAGTGCCACACCTGGCTGGGTTACGACAGCCTCCGAGAGTCGCCACACGGAGCACGAGAACGGTGCTTACCAGTGGTGATGCAGTGGAGGTGCCGCGTTCCCGTGCCAGCCAGCACCAACGCACCTTTGTGGGCCGCGTCTCCAGGATGTGGAACATTTTCACGGCCGCTGTCCCTCACATCCAGGAGATGAACACACAAAGTGTAAAGTTGGCGGCCAATCGGTGGAGACTGTTGAAGCCCACCCCGCTGAGGCTAGTGATACTGTGACACTAGTGACAGCAACAGTGCCTCAACAAACACTCTAGTGATGCATAAATGTATATAATGTTAGTTTTTAGGTCTTTATATTTATGTGTAAATTGCCCTTAAGATAGGTAGCACACGACAGTGCACCTTTGGGCTTTAGTTATATGTATGTTTAAAAAAAAAAAAAAAAAAAAAAAAAAAAAAAAAAAAAAAAAAAAAAGAGAGAGCGAGAGAGAGAGAGAGCGAGCGAGAGAGAGAGAGAGAGAGAGAGAGAGAGAGAGAGAGAGAGAGAGAGGAGAGAGAGAGAGAGAGAGAGAGAGAGAGAGAGAGAGAGAGAGAGAGAGAGAGAGAGAGAGAGAGAGAGAGAGAGAGAGAGAGAGAGAGAGAGAGAGAGAGAGAGAGAGAGAGAGAGAGAGAGATGAAAGTAAAATTACTAAACATGCCAAATTAAGCTGAGACAATGACTGAGTTTCTTGATGATTGAGAACGACCGGTCAAGCAAAACAAAAAACTTACGCTTTAGGAGTGTGTGACAGACTTCAGAAGAGAAAAATCAACAGCCACTGCATAAAGAAAGCTTCTCAAGAACGAACAGATGATGAAAAAGCAAACTGTAATCAGTACACAATGCGTGACATAGAAAAAAAAATCAATCACTGAAGACGTGAAGTAGAGAAACATTAGTATTGGCCTACATGTAATCTTTGTAATTTCTATGAAACCCAGCATCGGCGTGAGCGAAATGTATTTTCAAAGTTGTTGTCCGTAACTATAGGAGCATCCAGTCCTTCGCAGCATGGCGGGGGAAAAAGGTACTCCCAATACACATACGGTAAGGGAGGAACTGCAGCATGCAAATGAAGGTTATGATCAGAGGGTAAGGGGATGACCTGAACAACAATGAAAGTTTGTCGTGGTGTAGTAATAATCCTTGATGTAGAGAGGGGGCAATATCTGATCTGGTGTAATGTGGTACAAAATACGTTGTGGTGTAATATGACGGTGTATTATGTTGTGTTGTGGTGGTATAGTTGCTATGGTGTTGTGTGGTGCTGCCTTGTGAGGTGTAATGGTTGGAGTTGTTTGTTGTGTTGTGTTGGTGTGTCAGTTCCTACCTTCTCGGCCCTGAGATATGTTTTTTCCTCTCGTTTCCATAAGTGACCTGTATATAACTGCTTTCTGAGGTACATTAAATGGAGAAATGTCCTAGGTAGAAAGGTACACACACACACACACACACACACACACATACACACACACACACACACACACACACACACACACACACACACACACACACACACACACACCACACACACACCTCATATCACGTAAAAAATCTAATTGAAGTGGAAAATGAGTGAGACTAAAGGTCCTCCTATGTTATCTTCCTATCCTAGCGAGTGTATATATAATCATGATGATAAATGAAGGGGGGGGAGGAGGTTTAGGGTTAGTGCAGAGGAGGAAGACTGAATTGCCTACCCGTTGGAGGAGCTCGAAGGCCGTGGTGAGAGCCTGCGTGAAGTTAGCGATTTCCTTGGTCTCGATATTCTTGAGAGCCTTCTTGAATTCGCCAATGTTTTCCAGGTTGGCCTACAGAAGACAATAAAGTCATGTCAGGCTAATCACTCATAAGAAAATAAGAACATAAGGAAGCTGCAAGAGGCCATGAGACCTACACGTGGTAGTTTATGTTACTTAACACTACCTACATCCACCTTTCATCTCCACCCATAAAATGGTCTAGCCTCCCTTTAAAACTCACACAGGTGGGGTAACTAGGCGTGCTTCCCATTTAGCAAAATCGTGATAGCAGTATAAACACACTCACACACCCACACACACACAGTACATATCAGCAGGGCCCATACATCAAAATAGATACAGCAACAGTACAGGTCCTTGATAACACCCACCTGCACCAGCGAGTCTTTGAAGCAGGACACCAGCTCAGTGGTGTGCGCGCTGAAGTCGAAGATGTTGACGAAATCATTCTCGTTTAGCGTCTCCAAGATGTTTAGGACGACGTGTTTGGCGATCTCCTTGCGCAACCCCGTCATAGAGCCTTGAAGAGAAAATACATTTATTATAGGAACATAAGAACATAAGAAAATAAGGAAGCTACAA
>JACEEZ010008564.1:307500-340000 GCA_016584305.1 Chionoecetes opilio
AGAGAGAGGAGGAGAGAGACGAGAGGAGAGACGAGAGAGAGAGAAGAGGAGATGAGAGAGAGAGAGGAGAGAGAGAGAGAGAGGAGAGGAGAGAGAGGAGAGAGAGAGAGGAGAGAGAAAACCCACTCAGCAATTTCATAGCGAAAGAAAGTCAGATTTCCATCTGAATAATGACACTAACAACTCCAACAATAATAACAGTAATAATAATAATGATAACATTGAAAATTAATGATAGTAGTAATGATAACACTAACAATACTAATAACAAATATAATTATAGTAACAGTAATAAGATAGTACTATGATAGTAATAATAATAATAATAATGATATTAACAAAAATAATAATAATGATAATCATGATAATAATGATGATAATATTTAGCAAATTCAGAAGAGAAGTGAGTATGAAAATAACGGTAGAAGATAGCCAGAGAAGCAACATTGCGGCGATGATTTAACAACTCAGCACAGCAGTGAGTGTATCAATTCTACCCCGCGGGTCTGCTGGACGCTCACGGCGGTGCTGTGCGTGGATACACGCGGCGGTGCCGCCAAAGTTCATCGTCGTGACACATTTCACACAGGCAACCAGGAGGCTGCAGTGTTCACCCTTCACGCTGAACACTTAGTTATGGTGGCGTGGCGGGCAATTGTACGCGGGGCGATTCTCACTGTCGCTCACTGACTGGCGCACTTGCGCGCGTGCGCGCTTTGCGTTGTGGCAGCTTCACTCCTCACGGAGGCCACGCTGCGCGCCTCTGGGGTCGAGGTTGTGTGAGCGAAGGCTTTGGACCTCACGGTGTTAACGAGGCGTCGGGGGCCAGCGTTCCTCCCAGCAAGGTGGCGCTCCCTGGCTGCCGCTTGCTGCCTGGCCGCGGCCACTCCTTGCTGACTACCAGATAGTGATGCAGGTGTCACATTTTACTCCCTAACATTTGCGACAACATTTGCGCATGTGGTCTGGTACGCAAACTTACGTGCGTGCGCTCGTTCCCTTATGGCGGCGTTTTTTCTCGCGAAGGCCACTCGACTCGCAGGTACAGACGTGTTCAAAGATTGAGCAACCTTTGCCACACTTTTCGTCTGTGTCTTCAGAGAGGCACACTCAAGCGCGTGCACCCTTTCCCTTTTGGCGGCATCACTTCTCACCGAGGCCACTCGGTTCGCAGGCACAGTCATGTTCGCAGCCTGAGTGTCGGTCTGAGCGGCCTCATGTCCGACACTTTTCCTCCTTTTAGTTTTAGGGGCACACTTCTCCGCGTGCACCCGTTCATCAAGGGCGGCGCGAGCCCTGACGAAGGCCACTTGGCGTGCCTCTGGCGTCGGGAAGATGTGACCGAACACCCCGATCTTTTTTTCCTTCAGTTGCTTTCTACAAGCAGACTTCCCCGCATGTGTCCGTTCTTTAAGGGCGGCGTGAGCCCTGACGGAGGCCACTCGAAGTGCCTCTGAAGTCTGAAGGATGTTATCGAAAGCCCTGCGCTTTGTAGATTTCTTCAGTTTATTCTTGGAGGTATATTTCCCCGCGTGCACCCTTTCATCAAGGGCGGCGCGAGCCCTGACGGAGGCCACCCGACGTGCCTCTGGCGTCGGGAGGATGGGACTGAACACCCTGTGTTTGCTTGCCTTCAGTCTTGTCTTCAAGGCAGACTTCTGCGCGTGTGACCGTTCTTTAAGAGCGGCGTGAGCCCTGACGGAGGCCACCCGACGTGCCTCTGGCGTCGGGAGGGTGGGACTGAACACCCTGTGTTTGCTTTCCTTCAGTCTTGTCTTCAAGGCAGACTTCTGCGCGTGTGACCGTTCTTTAAGAGCGGCGTGAGCCCTGACGGAGGCCACTCGACGTGCCTCTTGCGTCGAGAGGATGTTACTGAACACCCTGCGTTTCTTAAGTTTCTCCAGTTTAGTCTTGGAGGCATATTTCCACGCCTCCGCCCGTTAATCAAGGGCGGCGCGAGCCCTGACGAAAGCCACCCGACGTGCCTCTGGCGTCATGAGGATGTGGCCGAACGCCCTCCACTTCCTGGTTTTCCCAAGGCGTCGGCGGGCAGCAGTCTTCTAAACGAGGTGGCGCTTACTGCCTGCCGCCTGCTGCCTGGCCGTGGCCACTCCATGCTGGCCTGGTGATACCATTTTCTGGAGTAGTTTGAAGCTCTCAGTTATCGCTGTAGCTTCTATCTGCAGCCTTGAAGGTCTGGTGGGCATCTCCACTGGGATGCGAAAAGTTTGAGGTGTGGCGGCCTCACGTGTTCGCCACTCCGCCAACAAGTTCTTGAGGGCGACGTGGCACTCCAGCACGTTGTTCTTGGCTGCCTTGATGTGCAGCCTTCGTCGTTCTGGATCCACGAGGATAAGGACGGAGAAGCGGCCTCCCAGATGGCAGTGGAGGTAATGCTTCCCGTCTTGTTTCTGCAGCCGCTCCATGAAGCATTGAGGCACCAGGAGGCTTTGCCGCACCAGGCGGTTGTCTTCCACCTCAGTGCGTGCGACCTCCTGCGAGGCTGCCATATCCTGCAGGAGAGGCTCGTGTTGCTGTCCTCGACCCTGTTCTTCGCTGGCAGTCTCCTTCGTTATGCCTGGGGCGGACAAGGCCAGTGCCTTGCTTCCCTTCTCTTGGGGACGGTGGTGGCGCGCCAGGGTCTGCCGTGCCCAGGAGCACCCCACCACCAGGACCACAAACACAACCTCCACCGCCACACACATGGCACACACGAGCCAGAACACAAACGTCTTGTGTTCCTGCTCGGCCTTCTGGATCTGCCTCTCCAGGCAGGCCAGACGTTCCTTGCTGCCCATCATCATGGACAGCACCTCACCCCAGCTGTCACCCAGGGGGAAGCCGCACTCCGCAAGGGGGTCCCGTGGGGAGGTCAGCCACTAGGCGGCCACCAGGTGCCCCCGCACCTTCCCCAGCAGGGTGGTGTGGGGCCCTGCGTCCCGCCAGGCCCTCATCACCCGACGCAGCTCGTCGGCCTCCAGCCCCAAGTCCACCAGCACGAGGGTGATCGCCACCCTCATCACCAACATCACCACCAGGCGGAAGCATCTCAAGCTGACAAAGCTTTGCATTTTTATATGAAATTATAATTGTGAAGAAAGAAGTAAAAGGAACCGCGGCGAGGTGGATGTTCAAAAGGGGATGGTAGTGGAGGGCGACCTCCTCGTCACCACCACCACCACCACCACCACCTTACTGCTTGCTTGCCTTTGTACTCCATTGTTTCAGGAACAGACTCGCACCACAGTACCAAGCTATAAACTATTACATACATTTTAGAATATTACATATTAAAGTATTTAAATATTACAGGATGAGGAGGATATTTTACATATAATTACATGATGAAGAACAGATCACAGGAGACTCTTTAACGTAAGGTAAAGGCTTC
This sequence comes from Chionoecetes opilio, assembly GCA_016584305.1. Lineage (NCBI taxonomy): Eukaryota > Metazoa > Arthropoda > Malacostraca > Decapoda > Majidae > Chionoecetes > Chionoecetes opilio. Next base: position 310,892 of record JACEEZ010008564.1, read on the forward strand.
GTTTTCTCTTTAAAGAAGGTAACTGCTGACACTACGCACCACCACAAACTAGTGAATTACATGTGGGAGAACAGCATTCCATAGTCTAGAGTCTTGACCATATAATTAACATTACAATTATTGATCTTACTTGATGAAAATAACAATGTGTCCGTCCCTTTTTGTTCATGAGAAATTTGAGTGGAAGACAAAACCTGTGTGAATCAGATGGGTGAGAAGCTACGGTGTGGGATTTTCGTTCCCTAGTGTATCTTTGATTGGCAATGTCTCACTGTGGCAGATTTGCAGGTTTGTGCAGTGGACAGAATGAGTCTTGAATGTGTACCACTTTGAACGCATTATACTTGAAGAGTAGAGGGTTTGGGATGCTATGTAAGGTTAAGTAGAACAAACTTAGCAGTTAGGTAGTGAGCACGAATATACGATTCACTTTAGTCGCCGCTCACCTGGGTACTGCCTGAGGAAGCCCGTGGAGGAGCCGAAGTACTGCCATGAGAGCGTTGGGTCCAGCTCGTAGTTCGACTTGAAGGTTCTGTCGAGGCGGCCCGACCACCTCACGGCGTTGATCACATCGGGCGCTGCGGAAGGTGAGACTATAAGTATGTAGGACAGGCTCTCAGAGTAAAAATTAGGCAATAAGAAGTAGGAAGTAGGAAGTAGTAAGTAGTAGGAAGGTGAGAGTATTAGTATGAAGGACAGCTCTCTGAGTAAACGTAGGCAGTAAGAAGTAGGAAGTAGCAAGTAGAAAGTAGGAAGGTGAGAATATAAATATGTAGTACTTCAGGTTCTTGGAGTAAAAGTAGTTATATAATTGTTTACATGATTATCAGGTACAAAGGACAGAATGTATCACGGCGGTATCACACGACGCACTGTTGATGCAGGTTAAGACTATCGAAACAATCAGAAATGTTATCAACCTAACTGAAATAAAACTTTTGATACGATCTTAAATGGACGAAATTAGATTATTATAGTTAGAGATTGTGTGTCCAGCACGTGAGCTATTGCACACACACACACACACACACACACACACACACACACACACACACACTCCCCATGGTGTAGAGGAAGCACGCTCGGTTCACAACCGAGAAGTCCCGGGTTCGATCCCCGGGCGGAGCGGAAACAGATGGGTTGTTTCCTTAAAATCCGAGCCCCTGTCCACCCAGCAGTGAATGGGTACCGGGTGTTAGCCGGGATTTGTGACCTGCTCTCCGGGGTGCTGGCTTCGGCCAACACAAAGCACTAAGGATGAATGATAAAAATGTTGATATGGAGACGGGGCCACACGAGCATTGCTCTAGCCCTGTAAAATACAACTAGATGAATACAACTAGATGAATACACACACACACACACACATACACACATACACACACACACACAACAGTGACAACACACACACACACACACACACACACACACACACAACACACACACACACACACACAACAGTGACAACACACACACACACACACACACACACACACACACACACACACACACACACACACACACACACACACACACACACACACACACACACACACACACACACACACACACATTCTCTCTAGTTTTGAGAAAAGCTGATCAACTCTGAGCCGAAAAAAACTAACGAGGCAGTTAATTTTTTTCAGACCCTCCACCCACTTAACCCAGACACTATGACACCATACAGATATTTCTGGTTCTTAATATTCTGTATCAAGAAGAATTTAGAGAACAATGTTTATCAATGTATAGATAAAAGATCATTCCACTACTGCAGCATTCCATAAAACACTTCAATATCACACATAGCATTTCTACACATACAACGTGACATTACATCATAGCGTTTGATACGATTTCTTTGCCTCTAAGCACCTTCTTATGTGTATGTAATAGTGCACAGATGACCACTTTTATCTATGGGAATAATACACGGAATACTGACACAGCTTAATATTTTGTTTATTAACCCATTCACGCCCAGATCTTTCCCTTGCTATAAAAACATTGTCTGTTGTCGAGCCATATAATTACGAAAAGTAACTGAATATACCAAATTAGTTAGTCGACAAGGATACTAAACAGGTCATATCTATAAAATATTGCTTATATCTATTGAAATCGTGTAATGGTACCCAAATAACAATAAAAATTACGTTCTGGTCCTCAAAGGGCTAACTATAACGATCGACACTTGCTGTTTGATTATTTGCTTGCATGACCAATGTAATCACTAGACACAGGCAGGCGATGAGGAGCAATACTCATGGACAATTTTAAGGCATCTTCGGTCATTTGCACCTGCGATCGCAATTATGCAAATCCTCTCCTCGGATGCATTGCCTTGATCACAACTGGGCGAGCTCATAACCAACACTGCATACACGCAACACACACGCGGGGAACTAAGCCACTCAATACTAGAGATGATGCTGGTCGTGTTTACCTGATCCTGATGGCAGGTGTAGACTGTCATAGTTCCAGGTGTTAATTGAAACTTCCTATACCATATATCCAGTTGTTAGACGCAGAGACGCAGAGTAAGGGGCGATCTGATAGAAGTTTTTAAGTGGATAAAGGGATATAATAAAGGAGAGGTGGGAAAAGTTCTTACGGCAGTTCTTAGTAACCAGGGTAGAACAAGAAGTAACGAATTCAAGCTGGAAAAGCGTAATTAAAAAAAAAATAGGGAAAAACTGGTTCACAAATAGGGTGGTCAATGATTGGAATGGACTCAGTAGACAGGTAGTTAGTGCGGAGTCACCAGAGCTTTAAAAGGAGGCTAGATTAATTCATGGATGGGGATAAAAGGTGGATGTAGGTAGTGTTAAATAACAAGAACTACCTCGTGTAGGTCTCACGGCCTCTTGTAGCTTCCTTATTTTCTTATGTTCTTATGTTCTTATGTTAATTGAAACTTCTCCCTATATACCTGAACTGTACATATGATACCTTGTTGGTACGGCTACGCGGAGGTCTATCCGTGTTACTATTACAGTGTTACTGTCTATTACTTCAGTGTTAATACCTGAAGTAGGTCACAAAACTTATCATTATTATGTCGTCTTTTCCTCCCCTCCTTCACTATTGCTTCACTAAAATCTTCCAAGTATAAGTCAAAACACTGGTTATTGGTAAGTCATTCTTTTCCTCACTCTAAGAACCAAATAAAAACGTATTATAAAGGTAGAAGAGTACTTAAATCGGCACAAGTTAGGGTAGAAAAGGTCTTTGGTATTTTATCTCCCTTGTAAGTCTAGCTCCACGCCTTTCTCTCTCGTTTTAACTCTCCTAAGACTAAGACCTAAGATTCTCCACACCAAGTCGATCTCTCCTGCCCACCGGACGGGAAAATTAATCTTCCTCCCTTTCTCCTCATTCCATCCCTCCTTCCTTCCTCTCCTGTCAAACACTCTTTATTCACTATACCCTCCCTGTTTCTACTCCTCTTCCTCCTCTTCCTCCTCTTCCTCCTCTTCCTCCTCTTCCTCCTATTCCTTCTCTTCCTCCTCTTCCTCCTCTTTCTCCTCTTCTTCCTCTTCCTCTTCACTTCTCGTCATGTCCCGCTAGTTAACTCTAATACACTTTATCCTCTGTTATTTATTTTCCTCATCTTTCTCGCAAGAATTTTTTTCTCTCGTGTTTCCTCTCTTTTTCGCACTTCTAAGCTGACTCTTACATTTTCTTGCTATTCTCCTCTCATTCTGTGACTCATCCTTTCTTCATTTTCATCACCTACCTTCTCCTTCTTTGTTTCCTATTCCTTGATTTCGTTTTCTCTTCTTCCTCTCTTAATTCTTTCTTCCTTCCTAAATTGTGTATCCTCTATCATCTTCCTTTCGTTTCATTTACTCCCTTCAATTTTTTTTTTTCTTGACACAAACTCAAAAGAATACTCCAAAATGTTTCTGAACTGGTTTTTAACATCACGTAGCAACTTGGAAACTTCTGACCACCTATCTATCTTTTATCTATTCACTTATCAAACATGCACATGAACTTTACCAATTTCATACATTATTTCTTGCTCCACGTTCTTTTGTATCAGTTTTGTGGGGCCAACATGATTTATGTAAGTAGCTACTAACCTTAACTACCTTACTAGCCTTTACTTTACTAACCGTCTCTTTTGCTTTGGCTATTAACAGATTAATGTACAAAATGTTTACACCAAAAACAATGTTCTATATTTTCAATACCGTAATTCATCAGATATTCTTTAGAGTCAATCCTAGATCTCTACTAAAGCTTAATTCTTCCCAATCTGTGGACGCACATTGAAGTCTCTCTAACTCAGACCTATCAGCGACAGACACATGGCATTATTATCCCCCTATTACCTCTAAGTTAGGACTGTCTTTTTCCCAGCTTAATTTCCCCTTCTGCACTCACAACTTATTATGAATCACTTGCAAACTTTACACATATCTGTCGTTAAAACAATCGCGTATTAGGGTGAATATCAATTTCTTGGAAAGAGGTGGGGATGTGGGTTGCGATGGGTGATGTCATAACGTGAAGGCTCCCTTGGGAAGAGTCAGTGACCTTTTAGGAAAGGGAAGCGCCCTCGAACAGAGGGAGAAACCGATAGGAAAAATCAGGCTCTCTCAGGATAGGGAAGACGCTTTTGCAGAAAAAGGCACACTTGGGAACAGCCAACCTCCCGCAGGAAGAGGAAGGAACCTTCGATGAGAAGGATCCTTGGAAAGAAAGAATCACTTTCGACAAGAAGTGGGCACGCAGGGAAAGGGGAAAGTGCCTTCGGTAGGGGAAAAGTATCCATAGAAAGGGCAAAGTGCTCTGGTAAAAATCTGATTAATGGATATTCCTAACAACAATGATTCCAATGGATATTCCTCTTCTCAAACAACATTCGAAAAAGAAAAGTGCAAAATTATCTTCAGAACTTCATTCTTTTTTAACACTATGCATAGTATGCAGCAAGGAGTGACCAACACAAAGCAATGGTGTTTTTTTTATATACATGTTGTGCCTATAGCGCCTGTAGGCAGTGGTGACCAAGGGGTTGGATGGTAGGCTCTGGAGGTTCACTTGAGGGCTGCTGTGATGGTTGGTCCTCGCCCGTGGTGGCGCAGGCAGGATTTTTATAGTGACGCCTGTGATTAGAGGCTCATGCCGCCCCCCTGTGTCCTCCGATGCATTCGCAGTCGAAGGTAGAGTTGATGGGCAGGGCATGTGGGTGTTCTTAGGCCACTCGACGGTGCAGAAAGGTTTTGGATTTCTTCGGGGATCGATCTCGGGTCACCGAGAACGCCAGTCGGAGACGCTAACCACTCCGCTACCGCCTCCCCAGAAGGTGTAGCGAGCATGTGCCATTAGAGGTGTGCAGGAGGGAGCTGCGGAAGTGAATGAAGGTACGAATTTTCATTTTCTCAGACGTCCATATATACTAAATGTGTAACTCACTTATATCACTGATGTGTGTGTGTGTGTGTATGTGTGTGTGTGTGTGTGTGTGTGTGTGTGTGTGTGTGTGTGGTGTGTGTGTGGTGTGTGTGTGTGTGTGTGTGTGTGTGTGTGTGTGTAGTGTGTGTGTGTGTGCGTGTGCGCCCCCCCCCCCCCCCACTCTGCTCATCACATATTCATCTGTGTGGGGACAATATACCCAAACCCTCCTTCATCATCACACGTCCTCCAGAATCTCACTCGCTATTTGCATTTCCTCTCCATCCCTTCATTGCCTCCACATCCCTTCCTCTTTTCTCTTCCTGCAGTTGCCGGCTCAGCGTCGCGTCATTTTTCTCGCCATACTTTGCGCTGGTCGTTAAGTCTCAGCTAAGAACGGTTATTACGGAATAACTCAATCCGCGGCCGACCTCTTGCTTTTCCTTCTTGCCTCTTCCGTTGCTGTTTCTGTTGATGCTGGGAACTGTTGATGCTGGGAACTGTTGATGCTGGGAACTGTTGATGCTGGGAACTGTTGATGCTGGGAACTGTTGATGCTGGGAACTGTTGATGCTGGGAACTGTTGATGCTGGGAACTGTTGATGCTGGGAACTGTTGATGCTGGACGTTGTGCTGGAACTGTTGATGCTGGGAACTGTTGATGCTGGAACTGTTGATGCTGGGAACTGTTGGTGCTGGGAACTGTTGATGCTGGGAACTGTGATGCTGGGAACTGTTGATGCTGGGATGTTGATGCTGGGAACATTGTTGATGCTGGGAACTGTTGATGCTGGGAACTGTTGATGGGACTGTGATGCTGGGAACTGTTGATGCTGGGAACTGTTGATGCTGGGAACTGTTGATGCTGGGAACTGTTGATGCTGGGAACTGTTGGTGCTGGGAACTGTTGATGCTGGGAACTGTTGGTGCTGGGAACTGTTGATGCTGGGAACTGTTGATGCTGGGAACTGTTGATGCTGGGAACTGTTGATGCTGGGAACTGTTGATGCTGGGAACTGTGAGTCGTTTGCTTCCTCTCTAGTGTCTTCTTTTTCTTCTTCATATCTTACAATGTTTTTTACTGTTCGTCTTTCTTACCGAAGATTTTTTTTTTTTTTCTTTTTTCAAACGGAATCACATTCAGATGAACATCTTTGCTTTTCATGTCATTATTCATTCTTTTCTACCTGCCACTGTTCTGGTCTTAGATTTCTAGTGGACATTCGGCGCTAAATTATATTAATATAAGAACATAAGAACATAAAAAAATAAGAAAGCTACAAGAGGCCGTGAGACCTACACGTGGTAGTTTCTGAAATATCTTTCCAGATTGTTTCATACGTAACATTCGGCCTTTCTTCTATTCAGTGTGTGAGTACATTTGGAAGCTCCCCATGTCTACTATAGTGCGAAGTAGGCCCCGTGTCGAGGCAACGAGTTGTGTGTTGTTAATATAGCATATGTTGTCAATATCAAGGACATTTTCAATACTACCGACACTGTGAACACAACGATAACAAAATGTACATTCTATACTTCATTATAATGTTCAAATATAAATGTTTCGTTCATTCACGCATTATGATGCGTGAATGAACGAAAAAGTACCTTTTTTTTCTATATTTGATTATCCGTCATTTTTGTTTATATCTCTTTCATGTGTTGATCGACTCCACAACAAGGGGATTATGAACTATTACCTGGTGCTAACGGGAGGCAGCGCCCAAGTACTGACATGTAGAGGGCGCACACACACACACACACACACACACACACACACACACACACATACTCCGTAGGTACTCCGTATAGTGTAGCAGTTAGCACGCTCGGCTCACAACCGAGAAGTCCCGGGTTCAATCCCCGGGCGGAGCGAAGACAGACAGACAGGGCGGTCTTCTTAAAACCCGAGCCCCTGTCCACCCAGCAGTGAATGGGTACCGGGTGTTAGCCGGGGGTTTGTGACCCGCCTCCTGGGGTGGTGGCTTAGGCCAACACTAAGCACTAAGGATGAATGATAAAACATGTAGCTATGGAGACGGGGCCATATGAGCGTAGCTCAGGCCCTGTAAAATACAACTAGATGAATACAACTAGATGAATACACACACACACACACACACACACACACACACACACACACACACACACACACACACACACACACACACACACACACACACACACACACACACACAATGGCTCAATAGCAGAAACCAAAGAACCAGGAGAAACAACGAGACTCCCAAGTATATTTTTCGATTTTTGTGGACGCATAACTAAAAAAAATCCATCAACACACGAGCGGGAATCATCTTGTTGCTGCCCGCCTAACCCCAACTTTCATCTCACCTTACCCACAGAGAGGCTCTAGTGAGGTGAGAATGCAGGCCTGTTAAGGAGGATCTGAACCTAAGCTGGCCAGAGGTAGGGTATCGATTGCCTCTTCCTTGGTTACAGCGTGAGGACGGAGCTGAGGAAGAGGGGGATTGAAACAGAATCAAGGAAACAGCGATGAGAAAGGTTTCAACGGAAAATAAAGTAGGAAGAAAGAAAAAAAAAGAGATCGACTAAGTTCTTGGAAATATAAAATAAAACAGTGACGGAGCTTAAAGACGGGATTGAAGAAGAGAGGAAGGAGTGTGTGGAGATATGAAGGAGAGAATAGGAATAGGGAATAGGAGGATGGGACTGCAGGTGACATACATATCTACAGTGCAGTCATGTTGATGGTTTGAATATAACCATTCGAGTATGGATGCTGGCCGTCGTTCAAGGCCCATCCCTCCAATGAGTCGCAAGCACCTTCAGAATGTCTGCTGAAACACTACTGGGCCATTCAAGGACGTCGCAAGATACGATGCGATAACAAAGCTGCATGATAACAAAGTCTAGAGGTGTTAAAATATATTTATCTCGTCCCTATGAAATGTGTGTGTGTGTGTGTGTGTGTGTGTGTGTGTGTGTGTGTGTGTGTGTGTGTGTGTGTGTGTGTGTGTGTGTGTGTGTGTGTGTGTGTGTGTGTGTGTGTGTGTGTGTGTATTCATCTAGTTCATTTATTTGTATTTTACAGGGCCAGAGCGACGCTCGTATGGCCCCGTCTCGTCTCCATATCAACATTTTTATCATTCATCCTTCGTGCTTAGTTTTGGCCGAAGTCAGCACCCCGAAGAGCAGGTCACAAACCCCGGCTAACACCCGGTACCCATTCACTGCTGGGTGGACAGGGGCTCGGGTTTTAAGGAAACAGCCCATATGTTTCCGCTCCGCCCGGGGATCGAACCCGGGACTTCTCGATTGTGAACCGAGCGTGCTACCCCTACACTACGGAGTACCTGTGTGTGTGTGTGTGTGTGTGTGTGTGTGTGTGTGTGTGTGTGTGTGTGTGTGTGTGTGTGTGTGTGTGTGTGTGTGTGTGTGTGTGTGTGTGTGTGTGTGTGTGTGTGTGTGTGTGTGTGTGTGTGTGTGTGTGTGTGTGTGTGTGTGCCAGGCCGGTTGTTTGTAGGGCTCTAGTGCCCACGTTGATTTCCAGCTCAATAAAGTAAGCAAACAGATGGCATGGTGGCACATAAACAGAGCCGTCTCTCAACCCATAACGGAGGAGGGGAAGAAGAAGGAGGTGGAGTGGAGGAGGAGGAGGAGGAGGAGGAGGAGGAGGAGGAGGAGGAGGAGGAGGAGGAGGAGGGGAGGAGGAGGAGGGGCCAAAGTCAACTCATGAATCTCGTCTCGCCGCTCGCAGGACTGATGCCTTGTGGGTAAAGTGGCGGTTCGGAGTCCAGACAGTTTCCCTTCGCGGCTCAGAGAGTACCCGGCGTGATAAGCTTGGGAGTGCTTGGGTTGCAGGAGGCTACGAGGGTGTATAGTACGTGCCATGCTTGAGGCTAGTGATGAGAGACAACACTCTGGTATTTATGTAAACCCAAGGCCACTTTAAAAGACTGTCTGTCTCCTCGCCGGCGCACATCCATACCTGGTAACAGACAACGGAGGCATTTCATAAGGTTCTCAATTAAAGTTAGGTGGTAAAAAATAAGTAAAAGTTTGACAGGGCGCCTCTCTCTCTCTCTTCTCTCTCCTCTCCTCTTCTCTCCTCTCTCTCTCTCTCTCTCTCTCTCTCTCTCTCCTCTCTCTCTCTCTCTCTTCTCTTCTCTCTCTCTCTCTCTCTCTCTCCTCTCTCTCTCTCTCTCCTCCCTCCTTCTCCTCTCTCTCTCTCCTCCCTCTCTCTCTCTCTCTCTCCTCTCTTCTCTCTCTCTCTCTCTCTCCCCTCTCTCTCTTCAACATCCTGCGGCATTATGAGAGCTGGACACAAAGGACCACTGGCGCCACGGTGTTTGCGGAAAGAGGAGGCAGCTTTAAGCCTGATACACCTGGCCACTGAGTCAAGCAGCGGATACACCTTATTACACAACGGGTGTCTTGGCCTGTCCCCATGCTACGCTTTATCTGAATGGCAAAGAAGTAATTACACATCAGGAAAAGAAAACCAATATCTCCTTTCCAGCAACAAGATAATTAATCCATGTAAAGAATATAAGAACATAAGAAAATAAGGAAGCTACAAGAGGCCGCGAGGCCTACACGTGGTAGTTCCTGTACAAAGGTAGTACAGTAGTAGTAGTAGGTATTTGCTGTCCTGTACAAAGAAGTAATTACACTTTAGGAAAAGAAAACCAATATCTCTCTTCTAACACCAAGAAGATAATTAATCCATGTACCGTGTTCTTGGCTGCAACGCAACAATAACTTTCGTACAAAATGTAATATGTACACCTAAATAGCAACAACTATAATATTATAAAGTTGCAGTAACAGCCAGTGCGGTATATGAAAGACTTTCTCCACCTCTTCTCTAAGTCACCGCAGTGTGCTAATCTTTTCCAAGATTTACCTCCACACTTTTCAGTCTCGTTTTGCCTCTTCTCCCTCGCCTGCTCGTATTGTCTTTTGGAATCCAGTCTGTTACCTTTTCTACTGTTTTTGTTATCTTATTTATTTTGTCACATGTCTTGCCTATTTCCATATTTTATTTCCTTCAATAGTATTTCTATGATGTATACAGTACACAGAAATATACAAGGAAGGGTAAGGATAAACACTCTCCTTCAAAGCCTACCATCCCGCCAAGTCAAGTATACTAGTATGTACGGTTCAATCAATCATTGGGGGCATACGCCGGGGGGCGCGTCGCCTCGCCCACCCTACGACGCCACTCCCGGGGGTCACCACGCGCGAGTTCCCATGCAGGCTCCTTTCCCATACCAAGCAGCTCTCGACAAGAAACATCAACTTGCCCCAGCCACGAGCCTTGTGGGCGCCCCCTTGGCCTCCTCCACGCCGGATTGTCTCTTACAGATACAACCCGATGGGAAGGATCGGTTTCAGGGTAGCGTGCCACATGCCCATATAGCCGAAGTTGGCACTGACGGACTATGCAGGTAATAGACCTCGATTCAGTCTCACGGTGCAATCGCTGATTTGACACGTAATCATCCCAGCGGTTGCTATATGTACGGTTGCTAAACATTAACTTCGCCTGATAATATTATGTACATTGCGTTGTTAGTCTTCGAATATTTGTGAACCAAATCTATGCTGCCACAATGATATATGTTTATAGTAGTATTTGTGCGAGATTTGTGCCAGCCATCATTACTTTCCCGCTGACATTGTTGAGTTTTCTCATGATGATCACATGAGTTGCTTCAAACCGGAGTACTAGGAATGCACGCGAGAGTCTTTCTTATCATGTGTGGGTGGTGAGAAAGTGGTAAGCAGGGTGGGATGGGAGACTATAGTAGGCCTTTGTACCACCTCGACACCTGATTCCTCAACCTTGTACCCTGCCAGCCTCTCCCTATACTTCTACAGATAAGGAAGCTGTATGAGGGAAAGTGCCGGTAAAAAGGCCACAACTGTACCTGTAGACGAGACAGAAACTTTCCAGACTTACACTCAGTCCGGCCTTACACTCAACCCTCGGCTTTCGTGCGTTTGACTATCACATTAACCATTGCAGGAATGTTAAAATATGCACACTTTGGCTATAGAAGACTTATTCACAGGAACTACCACGTGTAGGTCTCACTGCCTCTTAAGGCTTCCTAATTTTCTTATGTTCGTCTTATGTTCTTCAGACCAAGATCAAGACCGTGCAGGCTAAGGTCTTGTCGGGGTACAACAACCTTAACATTCCCGTGGTCTTGTGATGGTGACCTTGAAAACACTTGATGATTCTGCTGCATCTTAAGTCCGGCAAGTTGTATTTCTTAGCTAATTTGTTCAAGCAAGCATCAACTGTGTGATTAATAAATGACTTAGCGTTGATTTAACCCCTTCTCACCCAGATATTTCCTTTGCTATATAAAAAAAATTGTCTGTTGTTAGCCATAAAATTACAAAAAGTAACTGAATATACCAAATTAGCTAGTCGACAAGGATACTAAACAGGTCATATCTATAAAATATTGCTTATATTCACTACAAATCGTCTAATGGTACCCAAATTACAATGGAAATTACGTTCTGGTCCTCAAGAGGTTAAAGGCATGTTACCAATAGTATGTATCTTATTTAAAAAGCCAAGGATGAGATGGAGTTATTTTTGGCTTATAACATCAATGGTGGCAGTCTGAAACGCATAAATCAAGTCAATCAAGAGGTATGAAAAGTAAAACAAATGTTGAGGAGGTTTTTGTACGTTCCAGTAACTCAAATCACTGGTCATCTTTTAATGATTTATTATTCCTTCTTTCTTTCGTAGATTCAGTCTTTCTTCATTCTTTCCTGAGTCTTTTCCTTTCTTCCTAACTCCCCAAGCCTTTCCTCCTCCCCTTCAGGCCGCATCGCCGCAGCCGTCTTGCTATTTTCCGATCTAGTCGCCACAAGGACAAATCCCTCTTCCCATCGCAACACTTTTTCCGCTGCGTGAACACGTGTGTGCCCCCCCTGCCCCGCCTGACCCCCCCTGCCCCGGCCTCCCCCAAGCAGAGGCCTAAACCCTCACTCACTACATTTATCGCATCTTTTTCAATTTATTCGCCCCGTCTTCTCCTTCCTCTGATCTGCATTTATTCTATGTTTTCCTCATGTCACTGTACACACATATATAAATATTGATACATTCAAATTGATAAATAGATAAATTAGTAAACATATTCATTTAAATGTGCTCACACACACGCTCACACACACACACACATACACACACACACACACACACACACACACACACACACACACACACACACACACACATATACACACACACACACACACACACATATACACACACACACACACACACACACACACACACACACGCACAAATTTTATATAGTATATGATAATAATATAATCTATATTGAATTTTAATTTGCGTCTATACACTGCATAATCATTCTTATAATAAATCTTATTCAGTTTTTCGTAGCTTTACTTCCCCCTTTGATTATTTCCTCTCCTAACTATAAAGTCTGCCGGGTAGCTTGTCAGGCATCTTCTACAGAGCCGCCTTGGCGTACAATTTCTTTGTCGAGATATAAAAATTTTCTTTCATCAAATCTCCTTCTCCAAACACTATTTCACCAGCAACCTTGATTGATCTATCATTAAATATATCACCAAATTAGCATCGATGACTTCAGACGCTCCAAAGCATCTTTATAATTCCTCTCCCCTCATCAGGTGCGGCTTGCCTCAGGTGTACAGGCGAGGCGCTATGGAAACGGGGCAAGAGTCAGTCCCTCCTTAAACCCTTTCCTGTCTTGCATTCTGTTGCAGCGTTGCCTTTATCGTTATATTCTCCCGATATTTTCAAGGTTATTGGTCTTCCGAACTTGCTACATATGCCTCCTTCCCCTCGCCAGCAGCTCGGCTCTACCAAACTTACTCTTGCTACCTGTCTACCTTTGTAACGCAAACATTTATTGATATCTTCACTGCTTCACCAATCTTACTGATGCATTAAACATCGTCTCATTCAATATATTGTTCACATTTTCCAATGATACGAACTCTTAAAAGTCACCTAAATAAATGAGTGATCTGTTCTCGACTTTCCCTGATTCATGAAGCTGGAGGAGAATGTTGCAACGATAATTTCTCTTTAAGTTCAAGTCATGTTACAATATAAGAAACACAGTTTTCCCAAGGAAGCACACAAGAAATATCGCAACTCAAGGGTAAGAGGCGAGAAACAAGCACTAGTGAACATCTATCTAGTCCACTTTGTACACAATGAACGCTTGCATCTCTCTCTCTCTCTCTCTCTCTCTCTCTCTCTCTCCTCTCTCTCTCTCTCTCTCTCTCCTCTCTCTCTCTCTCTCTCTCTCTCTCTCTCTCTCTCTCTCTCTTAAATACACATAAAATCAATTATCACATTACATTTCTAAACATACGTGTAAGTGGATACGCTGTAATTTCTCCTTTATAAGCTTACCCATAGACCACTATATCTCTGGACTGTTCACGCGACAATGTTTTGAAATTGCAAGCTGCATAGCGGCCTGCCCCGCCCGACAAAGAGATATAGTGGTCTATGGACTATCATATAGACTGGTTTATTAGTATATATGATATACTGTAATCTTCGTAAATGTTTGTTCTATAATATTATCAAATAAAAAACAGTAAAACACGATAAAGAAATGCCATTACGAGACTCTGAAGAAATATGCATGAACTTAATATTCACTTCAACCCTTCGCCATTTAAAACTTTGCGAGTCAACTTTTATCATGAAGGGTATCAATAGAAGCGCAATGTTATTAGCTTTCCATTGATATATTTCGTTATCTGATAAATTAATTAGAACTATGCATAAATTAGCGTTAAATAAATAAATAAAATCACCAATCGGGTAATTTTCCGGATTGATGATGTTATTTATTTACTTATATATTTCATTTTCTGATAAATAAATTAGCACCATGTATAAATTAGCGTTAACTAAATAAATAACCTCATCAATCGGGAAAATTACCCGATTGATGATTTTATATATTTAGTTACCGCTAATTTATGCATGGTGGTAATTCATTTATCAGAAAACAAAATACATCAATGGAAAGCTACTAAAATTGCGCTTCTATTGATACCCTTCATGATAAAAGTTGACTCGCAAAGTTTTAAATGGCGAAGAGTTGAAGTGAATATTAAGTTCATGCATATTTCTTCAGAGTCTCGTATGGCATCCTTTATCGTGTTTTACTGTTTTTATTGATAATATATAGAACAACATTTACGAAGATTACAGTATATCATATATACTGATAAACCCAGTCTATATGATCTGATATATATATATATATATATATATATATAATATATTATATATATATATATATTATATATATATATATATATATATATATATAATATATATATATATATATATATATATATATATATATATATATATATATATATATATATATATATGGAGGTCCCGTTATACGAGCATTCGGTATACGAGAATCCGATGATACGAGATGTGTAAATTAGGGTCTATTTTCAATATACGAGATCGAAAATCCAATGATACGACATTCAAACTGGGGTGAGTAAAATTATCAAGTTCAAAATGCGCGCCCTACCACTCCCATTTGGTTGACCGCAGTCAGGTCACCCCTAGCAAGACCTGAAGGGTAATCAAGCATATGGCGCGGCCTGACATTTAGGGGTAATTAGCAGGTGTGCGGCCCCAACCTTGGGACCGCAGTCAGGTCACCCCTAGCAAGCCGTGACCTGAAGGGTAATTAAGCATATGGCGCGCCCTGACATTTAGGGGTAATTAGCAGGTGTGCGGCCCCAACCTTGGGACCGCAGTCAGGTCACCCCTAGCAAGGAGTGACCTGAAGGGTAATTAAGCATATGGCGAGGCCTGACCTTTAGGGGTAATTAGCAGGTGTGGGGCCCCAACCTTGGGACCGCTACACTACCTTCTCTTGTATCACGCGGTGTCCCCTACATTACAACGTCTTTTTTGCTTGTTATGCATGTTTTATGTTTAATTAATGTGCAGTTATGTTATTTTGTGTGCTATTTTATCTTTCAGAATGCTTTTTCTACAGAATAGGTAGTACAGTGTGGGTAATATAGACGCTGTGTGTTTGTTGTGTTTGCTATAGTTTATTTTAGCTTGAAAAACATGTCTTTTTTTTATTTATTTTTTATTGATTGGGTCCTGGAACCAAACCTATATTTTATCATTAGTTATGTGTTTCGTTATACGAGATTTCGCTTTACGAGTATGCCAGATGGAACCTAACTGCTCGTATCTTCGGGACCTCCTTGTATATATATATATATATATATATATATATATATATATATATATATATATATATATATAATATATATATATGAATCCGAGCGGCCCTCCGACTTCAGGCCCTTGTGCAACAGGCCGATATTCCGTGCGCAGTCCAGATTTACAGTGGTCTATGGCTTACCCCAATAACCTTCCTTTACCTTCCTCTCCCATCACTCCCGGATCACCTCACTTCGAGAAGGTAACTCTTGACTCCCCTCCATTTTCGCTCCCTCCTCACGTGCCAGCCTCTGCCTTTGTCTGCTGAGCCTCAATGCTTAGGCGAGACCCAAGCTAAGAACTCAGAGGCGATCAGGTTGCCTTGCGATATTAATTTGTGGTGAAACTTTCTTACTCCTTTTGTTCCTTTCGTATTATTGCTCTGTCCTCCGCAGTCCATCCTCATTACGTATTGTCGCGGTTGTTATTGAACTACCTCCGTGAAAATATGATGAACTTGTTATTTCTTGGGTTGAGTAATTATATATCCCTCTCTTCTCAACCTCCTTGTCAGTATTTCTGTTCTACGAAGACGCTTTACTCGCATACCTCCTTTGTATCTCTGTTTTCAGTTATCAATTTAAATACCTATTTAATTGTGTTTATTTTTATCTGCCGCGATTAATTTTTATGAAGTCTCATGTGAAAAAATATTACTTCAATAACAAATACTTCAGAATTATTTCCTTCAGTATTTCCTTCATTATTTTCTAGTTTCATGAACGTTCCCAGAGTTCCTCACTACAATCAACTCTTCCTCCCCCTCGACCCAAGTCTTCTAAATATCTATATCTAATTCCCTGTAGGCAGTCCATCTCAGGGTCAAGATCTCACCTTCACAGCCATCAGGTCAGTGCCGTTGTCTCAGCAACCACGCAACCCCGTTAGACGGAATTTCCCTTGCAGGACGGTAACAAAAGGATCAAAAGTGTGTATTCATCTAGTTGTATTCATCTAATTGTATTTTACAGGGCTAGAGCAATGCTCGTATGGCCCCGTCTCCATATCAACATTTTTATCATTCATCCTTAGTGCTTTGTGTTGGCCGAAGCCAGCACCCCGGGAGGGGGGTCACAAACCCCCGCTAATACCCGGTACCCATTCACTGCTGGGTGGACAGGGGCTCGGGTTTTCAGGAAACAACCCATCTGTTTCCGTTCCGCCCGGGGATCGAACCCGGGACTTCTCGGTTGTGAACTGAGCGTGCTTCCCCTACCCTACGGAGTACCCAAAAAGTGTGTGTGTGTGTGTGTGTGTGTGTGTGTGTGTGTGTGTGTGTGTGTGTGTGTGTGTGTGTGTGTGTGTTTTGCAATACCGTGCAATATTGGGGAAGGTTATAGGGCAGGCAGAGAGGAAGCCGAGGTTTATTAAATGGAATCCTTGGCTAATATTCCTCCATCTTTTTTGCACAGGAACCCCCAAGAGGCACGCTACCGAGGACTAGACGGCAGGTGTGTGTGTGTGTGTGTGTGTGTGTGTGTGTGTGTGTGTGGTATATGTGCGTGTGTGTGTGTGTATATGTGTGTGTGTGTGTGAGAAAGAGAGAGAAAGAGAGAGAGAGAGAGAGAGAGAGAGAGAGAGAGAGAGAGAGAGAGAGAGAGAGAGAGAGAGAGAGAGAGAGAGAGAGAGAGAGAGAGAGAGAGAGAGAGAGAGAGAGAGAGACAAACAGACAGACAGACAGACAGAGACACAGACAGATAAATACTACAAGAGGTTCCACACATACTCAAGAACAGGGAGAATGTCTACAATGCAACAATAATTCGTGCACGCAAGAACAAACTAATTATCTATTGACGATACGAATCACAGGCGTACACTTCCCGTCACTCTGGGAGCCTGAGTGACGTGTTCAATATCGATGCCGGAGACGCGAGTACAGGGGAAAAAATGGCAGTAGAACAACCAGTACAATTTAGGTTCTCGGGAACGCTATAGGGAACTCGTATTTCAGTCTCAAGGTAAGGCGATGTTTTTATCACGAATATCTCTTATTTGTTTGAGTGTACAGCTGCGGCGTATTGTCACTAACGGTACATAAGAGCGAAGGAAGTTGACAATCAGTGAAATACACCAGGCGTCTATACGAATGTGACATCTGGTTGTACTCGTCAGCCTCTCTACATCCTTCTGAAAAGATGGAATTCATTTGTGTGTGTGTGTGTGTGTGTGTGTGTGTGTGTGTGTGTGTGTGTGTGTGTGTGTGTGTGTGTGTGTGTGTGTGTGTCTGTGTGTATGTGATGGTTGTGTATTTACCTAGTTGTAACATACAGGAAAGAGCTATGCTCGTACTGTCCCGTCTCCAAATCTACTATTATCCAGTTTGCCTTTGAAGTCCTGTGTGTGTGTGTGTGTGTGTGTGTGTGTGTGTGTGTGTGTGTGTGTGTGTGTGTGTGTGTGTGTGTGTGTGTGTGTGTGTGTGTGTGTGTGTGTGTGTGTGTGTGTGTGTGTGTGTGTGTGTGTGTGTGTGTGTGTGTGTGTGTGTTGACTGGTTTCTGCAGACGAAGGCTATATTGGGTGTCTGTTACATCAAACATTCTTTGGTAAAACACTGCGATTAGTCTGTTAAATATGTCTGTTTGAGGGATTTCGTTGATATTTTTTTTCTTTTACATCTCAAAGGCTAGGGCAAAATAGATAAATAAATAAATGGGGCAATGATATGATATTCCCGTCTCAACTGATCATCTGGGCATCTCTAGAGCCTGCAGAGAGTGAGGTCAAGCCTGCGAGATATTGATTCGCGCCTCACCTCGTGAATGTGTTGATGAGGAGTCATGGGGAGGGTAATTATGGCGTGCTGAGATTAGGCGGCAGCGGGACAACAATAGTATTCTAATGTTCAACCAACCGTAAGGAATACGAAGTGGTTATTGTATAGTGATATATATATATATATATATCTTGATATTTCAGGGTGACAAAGACACTCGTCATACTTGGGGTTGTTTATGCGCAACGTTTCGCCAAAGGCACTTGGCATCATCAGGCTAAAAATAGTTAAAAATTTAATATATTGCAATGCTAAAAAGCGAACATCTAAAAAATTATTTCTTAAGAAACAATAAAATATTCCTATATTATCTAAAATTACTAACTAATAAATAAAATATAATTTTTACTTAACGGACCTTGGTGTGTATGCTGTCTGAGTTGGTAGAGGACTGAATGAACACTAGTTTCGTGGGTAACATTTCAGCTTGTGTGGGGCGATCGAACCGAGAGTCGGGCAATCGAAACAGTGATAGTCATTTGAGTATATGTAGTTGGTGTGAAGTGACTTGGTTATTAAGATCAGGGGACAGATGCTTGATGTGTATGGATTCTAATAATTTAGTGTCACTAGGGTAGTGTGCCTTGGATAGGATACTAAAGTCATTCATAGAAAAAGGGTGATCTAAATCATGTGAGTGTGAGCGGATTGCAGATTGCGAAGGTGAAGAAATGGGTCGACCAGTACGTGCAGAAACACCTTTATGCTCAGAAAGC
Source organism: Chionoecetes opilio (assembly GCA_016584305.1). Taxonomy (NCBI): domain Eukaryota; kingdom Metazoa; phylum Arthropoda; class Malacostraca; order Decapoda; family Majidae; genus Chionoecetes; species Chionoecetes opilio. Next base: position 330,096 of record JACEEZ010008564.1, read on the forward strand.
CTAAGGGTTAGATTCCTTGTCGTCTCGCCGACGTATCTAGCGTTACAACTAGAACATTTGAATTCGTAAATTATGTTAGAAATAAGGGCTTTAGGTATAGAGTCTTTATATTTGAAATGAGTTCTTAAGGTAAATGAATTAGTAAAAATAAATTAAAATTTTGAGTTAGGAAGATGTAACTTAAGTAGATCATTGAGTTTTTTTTCGAATGGTGTAACTGAGATGGCCGTAAAATGGGAGTTTAACATAGTGTGTGTCTAATATGGGTTCGGGTTCGTTCGACTCTGGGTTGAACTTTTTATCTAAGAACTTTGAGATGGTTGCTTCAATTAATTTGAGGGGGTAGCCATTATTTTGGAAAAAATTAGTAAGGAATTTGATCTCATTATCAAAGGAAAACCAATTAGAAGAGAAACTATAGCATCTGTGTAGTAGGGTCTTAATAGTATTGATTTTAAAAAGGTTAGGGATGAATGAAACATATTGAGTTCCCAAGCCAGTGAAAGTAGGTTTTCTATAGACTGAGGTGGTAAGGTAATTATTTTTACGAGTAACTAGGATATCTAAAAATGGTAGTGATGATTGTTTTTCAATTTCATATGTGAACTTAATGTTTGGGTGCTGAGAATTAAGGTAGTTCAGAAATAAGGGAATGTGCTCGGTATTTTTAAAGAGTAAAAAAGTGTCGTCTACATATCGTTTATAATAAAAAGGTTTAAAATGCTTAGGACAGTTAGACAGCCACATGTCCTCATGGTGACATAAAAAGGCATTAGCAAATGAAGGACCCAGGCACGATCCCATGGAAACACCATCAGTTTGGACATAAAGTTTTTTGTTAAATCCTCTCCATTTATATTTAACACCAAGGTCCGTTAAGTACAAATTATATTTTATTTATTAGTTGGTAATTTTAGATAATATAGGAATATTTTATTGTTTCTTAAGAAATAATTTTTTAGATGTTCGCTTTTTAGCATTGCAATATATTAAATTTTTAACTATTTTTAGCCTGATGATGCCAAGTGCCTTTGGCGAAACGTTGCGCATAAACAACCCCAAGTATGACGAGTGTCTTTGTCACCCTGAAATATCAAGATGTACTACCAACTAAGAAAATCAACTATATATATATATATATATATATATATTATATATATATATATATATATATATATATATATATATATATATATATATATATATATATATATATATATATATATATATATATTGTGAACATCCTTACGACTTCTTTTCTGCAGTCCTATCTATGTATCTATCTTTTGTACATTAAAAACTATCGACCAAAGTCTCTAAATAAAATATAGAAGATTCGTGCGTGATATTCTACCTTTGCTTACAACATAATCACACGAGGCTCATGCGTGCTAATGTCTGGAGGGTGAGTATAGGATGAATGACTATATAGATGGAGAGCAATTCAAAGGCCATCCATCCATTTTTTATTCTCTTACTGTCTTCTTTATAGGGACTAACAACTAGCGGGCTTTGTGTGATATTTTTTTCGCCCTAGGCCAATCGGTTTTTTTTATGTAAGAAAAAAATCTAATATACATATATACTCTGTTTCTGTGTCACTTCTCGCTCTAGCCTATATTACGCTGGTGTTAAAGTCTAAAGCGACCTGCTAGTGCTGTCATCACGGAAGATATTCTACTTCATCTTATAGTTTCAACCTCACTCATCTATACATTAACACGTCTGTGTCATCTGTCTTAACGCCTTGAGACCCAGAACGAAATTTCCATTGTAATTTGGGCACCATTAGACGATTTTTAGTGAATATAAGCAATGTTTTATAAATATGACCTGTTTAATATCCTTGTCGACTAACTAATTTGATATATTCAGTTGCTTTTCGTAATTTTATGGCTCAACAACAGACGATTTTTTATAGCAAAGGAAAGCTCTGGGCGTGAAGGGGTTAATAATGTAGTACGCGTAGCTAACCGATATCTGTCGATCTACCAAATTAAGATAATATTTCATCTACGATTTAGATACATAAGCTACATATATTGCTTTTGTGATTTCTTAAGATTTTTATGGGAAACATACTCAAATGTACTGTATTGGTATAGTTGTTTTAATCGGCTGAGAACACTCACTCACTCACTCACTCACTCACTCACTCACTCACTCACTCACTCACTCACTCACTCACTCACTCACTCACTCACTCACTCACTCACTCACTCACTCACTCACTCACTCACACTCACTCCACTCCTCACTCACTCACTCACTCACTCACTCCACCTCACTCACTCACTCACTCACTCACTCACTCACTCACTCACTCACATCACTCTCACTCACTCTCACCTCACCTCACTCACTCACTCACTCACTCACTCACTCACCTCACTCACTCACTCACTCACTCACTCACTCACTCACTCACTCACTCACTCACTCACTCACTCACTCACCACTCACTCACTCACACACTCACCTCACTCACTCACCTCACTCACTCACTCACTCACTCACTCACTCACTCACTTCACTCACTCACATCACTCACTCACTCACTCACTCACTCACCTCACTCACTCACTCCTCACTCATCTCACTCACTCACTCACTCACTCCTCACTCACTCCTCACTCCTTCACTCACCACTCATCACTCCTCTCACTCCTCACTCATCTCTCCTCTCCTCACTCACTCTCTCTCCCCTCTCTCTCTCTCTCTCTCTCTCCTCTCTCTCTCTCTCTCTCTCTCTCTCTCTCCTCTCTCTCTCCTCTCTCTCTCTCTCTCTCTCTCTCTCTCTCTCCACAACTGTTCGACAACTGTTCGTTTTGATCTCCAGCTTCCCTATACCTCCCGGTCACTACCTGTCCAAAGAACGAAAAAAAATATAACTGAAACAGATTAACTATTCCACCCTTTGCAGGACTGAAGGAAATTCTCACTTTTTATTAATTTGTTAATGGATTTCTGCTTGGATGCATAGTCATAAAATCATAATACGTAATATTCCAAACCGGATATGAGGCAAATATCAAACTACAGATAGAATTTGTAACGAGTAATCTGACAGACTGAAAAACAGAGATTTGTTTTAATTACGTTGATATACAAAAAAAGAAAAGCAACGACGTTTGTCAGAAATTCAACACTATTAATTCGCAATTCACTAAACAAGAATGAAGATCAGCTCTCTCCACTCTTCCTTGTCTTCCTTGCCGATGCTTTGTAACCCTCCATTGCTTTGTTCCCTTGCCTTGATCCTTCCCCTCTCACCATCCCCGTGTCGCCTCAAGCCAGATTCAGAAAGATTAAAACACCCAGAAGCGAATCACCTGCTGGGAGTGTTATTGATGTCTCGCGTTAAAGGAAAACATCCTGTCTTTTCTTTACCATCTCCAGGCAGCATAAAACAGCATCTTCAACAGTGTGTATACATATTAAATAACATCATCATCATCACTGTCAGCATTAATTGCAGTGGTGGTGGTGGTGGGTGATGATAATGTGGCTGTGGTGGTGGTAGTAGTAATGATAGAAGTACGGAAGTAGTGGTGGTAATAGTAGTGAAGTGATAATAATAATAGTAGTAGTAGTAGTAGTAGTAGTAGTAGTAGTAGTAGCAGTAGTAGTAGTAGTAGTAGTAGTAGTAGTAGTAGTACAGTAGTAGTAGTAGTGTAGTGTAGTAGTAGCAGCAGCAGTAGTGGTAGTAGTAGTAGTAGTAGTAGTAGTAGTAGTAGTAGTAGTTGTTGTTGTAGGGGTGGTAGTAGTAGCCGTAGTAGCAGTAGCGGCGGTGAAAGTTGTGGTGGTGGTGGTATACGAGCATAAACAGTAACCAAGTAGGGATACACACCATTAGAAGGGTCAACGAAGATCCCGAAAGAGTCAATCAGTAAAGCGTTGGTGGCATGTGTTTACTACGGTATTATCCTTATCCGACCTTATCTTCTTCTCCCCGTGTATGCAGCGCGCCTCTGATTAATTCCTCAGTGTTTCAAAATCTAATACGACCGAGACTGACAGGAGTAAAAATCCCGTCTAATAATGTGTAGTAAGTTTGAAAAGAATCTTGAAAACATATACTCCCACGAACCCGCTGACATAGAGAGTGATAAAACGAGAGAATTGATGTAAAGGAGTTATTAAGATTGGGTTAACACTCTGAAACTCCAAAAACTACGCTAAAAAAAAAAAAAAAAAAAAACTCTTCTCAATGTTAGCGCTGACATAGAGAGTGATAGAAACGCGAGGATGAAAAGGAGTCATCAAGATTGGGTTAACACTAAAACATCAAAAACTAAGCTCAAGGAACAATGAAAAAATACGAAAATATAAAAACTGAGTGGCGAGGCAACTAGCAAAACACTATAAAGTCAGCACACTATAAAGTCATTATAGTCAGCAGATCCTTGTGCGTTTTTCAGCAATCACTCAGAATCTGATCGGCAGCGGTAGTGACTGTTTGCAGCGCCAGAAACTGAATCCCCGGCTTACTTTATACAAATTTCACCTCTCCCCTTATGCCTGCTTGAACAGTTACATTTCCTATAGCATCTAAAATCCTCTATGACAATGATAGTGCTTATAGGGAGTTTTAAAAGGAGGCTAGACAATATTATGGATGGGGATGAAAGGTGGATGTAGGTAGTATTAAACCCTGACCTGTCCTGTCTAAGAGTCCTGACCCATTGCTGCTTACTGACTGATATTTGATGCCATAAGAAGGGAATACTACGGTTCTTCTTAATTTCAGCTGTATTTTATCTTAGTTAAACATATTATCAGGTAAACATAGGCATAATTTTAAGCATGAGACCTAAAAATGGAATGGAATTTTCGCCTCGTTAAAAAAAAAGACTATACCACGTGTATGTCTCACGGCCTTTTGAAGCTTCCTTATGTTCTTATGTTCTTATGTAGTGGTGGGGGTGTCTAGATGCACACAAGAAGGGCCACCACCACTCAGTAAATAATACATAGGTGCCTTGCTAGTTACGCAATCCGTCATGGTATTCCCTCTTCTTAATGCCAAACGACTTTCTCGAGTTGCATAATAATTCCTTCAGTCTCCTATTATTTAGCTGGCGGTGCAGTTAATCTGGACATGGTGAGCGTGCGAAGGCCGTATGGATGGCTTGAGGCAACAGAAGTCAAGTCATAATTCACCTGTTATGCTAAAAATATCATTACGACTCCCATAATTCATTCACGGTTCTCTTCGTATTATGTGTCCCAATATTACATTATGTAGTTTACCAGTCTACTTATGCGTGTGTTTGTCTATCTACATATATTTCTTTGTATTTTCCCAATCTCTCTCTCTCTCTCTCTCTCCTCTCTCCTCTCTCTCTCTCTCTCTCTCGTTCTCTCTCTCTCTCTCTCTCTCTCTCTCTCTCTCTCTCTCTCTCTCTCTCTCTCTCTCTCTCTCTCTCTCTCTCTCTCTCTCTCTCTCTCTCTCTCTCTCTCTCTCTTCGTCGATCATTCAACAAAAGAAGTTAATTAACTTAACGAGCTCCATTACATCTTGAAAATAAAAGAGACGTGAAAATGAAAGGGAAAATTTTGTCGCACCACTTTTATTTCTACACACACACACACACACACACACACACACACACACACACACACACACACACACACACACACACACACACACACACACACACACACATGTTATATTGTAAATTAAGACATGATAAAAAGAACGAGGGTAGGAGAAGGTGATTTATATGAGCTGCCGTGGTTAATGACTGTTATATCCTACACGACATTAATTAAGTGACTAAATAAGTACCGGCAGTTTTTCGTTACTCTTGAGGTCCAGAGACATCTCAAAATAGCACACGAACCCTTAGCGTCTTAAGCCTGACGAAAAAAAAGCTGATCATCTTAAAAACTTTAAAAAACAAACTCCAGCACATTGGCTTTCATTACTAATTGAAGAGTATTTTGTGACTGACTTAAATGTTTTATAGTTATCTGCAACGATACATAGTTAAGAATTATCAGCGAGTTAACTCCTTTTTTAGTGAGAGAATGTTAAACCTACAAACAAACCCCACAAGACAGTCTGTCAGTACTCGTACAGTACACGAAGCACGTGGATGTTATCAGTCACGGCGCCGTAGCCCGCCTGTGACTTACTGGGTGTTCGTGGGGTGTCGGGTGACGGGCTCATTTGAATTCTGAAAATAACTCAGTTGCTGCAAAACACGGCATCAGCGCCAAGGTTGTTCCGCACCTTACTGACGTAGGGGGAATATGATTATTTGATAGAATCAAACTGACTTACTCTTCGCAAAACTTTGTTGTCAAAACCTTTTTTAAAATGGGATCGACTGATAATTCCATCCTATTCTCAACATTCGTCCTTCCATTCAGAATTTCAAAACATTTGATTTGTTTTCAATGTACATATTTTATACGTGTATATATATATATTAATATATATATATATATATATTACTATATTATATATATATATATATATATACATATATATATATATATATATATATTATATATATATATATATATATATATATATATATATATATATATATATTATATATATATATATATATACGTATTGCTTTCCATTATTTTCAAGTAAACATTTGTTTCTTCCGCCAAACAGGGCAAGAAGCTGGTGCAGGTTTGAGGTGGTGAGGTTTACGCTGGGCTGCAGCCTCGAAACCTTTTGGGATCCGTCTTGGGACCATGAATTTTTACCTGACCTCAAGTTTGAAGGCCAGGAGCTTACCTGGACCCACGCCTCGTCACGGAGTGATTGCCTGATCAGCTCTGCGACTGCCTACTGCTGATGTCCCCGCTGTAGAGGTTGCAGCGTTCAAGTAAAAACACTAAATCTCAAAAGTATGATTAAAGCAAACCGATTGTGGTCAACAGTGGACTATAAAACAATGGCTTCGGCGGGAGTCCCTGTTTACTATAATGAAAATTACATCTACAATCCTTACTTACTTAAAAGATTTTAGTAAAGTGCATTGGTGTTCAATTTGTTCAAAGTGCATATAAAACGTAAGAAACTGCTAGCGCTCCTGTAAGCAGTCCTTCATGCACCTTCAAAACTTACGTAACTCACTATCCGATTTGCATATCGGTTCATTTCCGATACATGAATAAAAATCAAAGGGCTATCTCTATTCCTCCTGGTCACACGGCACCATACGCCCTCTGCTCCTTGGAATCCTGAGAAACTATCCACCACGCCCTCTCTTTCTTTCCCTGCATCCCTGAGACACTATCCACCACGCCCTCTCTTTCCCTACATCCCTGAGACAGTGAGACACTATCCAACACGCCCTCTCTTTCTTTCCCTGCATCCCTAAGACACTATCCACCACGCCCTCTCTTTCCCTACATCCCTGAGACAGTGAGACACTATCCACCACGCCCTCTCTTTCTTTCCCTGCATCCCTGAGACACTATCCACCATCTTCATCCCTGTCCTCGGGCTAGCCACATCTTGTCTTCCTGCTACGTGTAAGGCAGGTGAGCGGTGATTGCTTTTCTGACAACACTACCACTAAAAAAACAATTCTAATATGTGATTATATGGGATGAATCTCTCTCTGTCTATCTCTCTCTTTCTTTATGCCTCTCTCTCTCTCTCTCTCTCTCTCTCTCTCTCTCTCTCTCTCTCTCTCTCTCTCTCTCTCTCTCTCTCTCTCTCTCTCTCTCTCTCTCTCTCTCTCTCTCTCTCTCTCTAATCTCCTTTGATCCTTTGCCGCCATCTCTTTCTTTCTTTACATTTACTCACTGCTCTCTCTCTCTCTCTCTCTCTCTCTCTCTCTCTCTCTCTCTCTCTCTCTCTCTCTCTCTCTCTCTCTCTCTCTCTCTCTCTCTCTCTCTCTCTCTCTCTCTCTCTCTCTCTCTCTCTCTCTCTCTCGTTCTTTCCTCTACAAGCTCCCTCTTCCTCTCCTCTTCTTCCTGCTCCTCCACCTTCACTTCCTCCTCGGATGCCCTTCGGGTGTAATATGGACGCAGATGACTAAGAAACCCTCACTTTCATGCCGTGTTAAGAGTTCATCACACTCTCTCTCTCTCTCTCTCTCTCCTCTCTCTCTCTCTCTCTCCTCTCTCTCTCTCTCTCTCTCTCTCCTCCTCTCTCTCTCTCTCTCTCTCTCTCTCTCTCTCTTCTCTCTCTCTCTCTCTCTCTCTCTCTCTCTCTCTCCTCTCTCTCTCTCTCTCTCTCTCTCTCTCTCTCTCTCTCTCTCTCTCTCTCTCATTTCTCCTCCATACTCTCAATATAACTTCAATCTCCAGTTACTTTTCTTACTTTCCTATTTTCCATAAGTTTTCACACATGTAAGTTATTTTCATTATGGTCGTAATATTTTTATTTTCCTTATTCATATTCCACTATATTTTTGTTTTATCATACGTTTAATTCTTTTTCCTTTTCTTTTTTTCATGGTTTCATTTTCTTTAGCACCGTTTCATTCTCTGCTCCACCCTCCCAATATCCCTTCCACTTTCTCAATTTATATACCGCTATTAATTCCCTCACACTTTTCATTTTACTCTTCCACGCTTAAAGACTCCCTTTTACAGACATCCCTTTTTCCCTTATATACCTCCCTTTACTCTCTGCTGCTCTTTATCCTTTATATTTCTTCCCCAAATATCATCCCTTTTCCGTTCCCAGTCTTTCAGCTCAGTGCATTTCCATCCTCCCTTCTACCCTTAACTCTCTTTAACTAATCCAAACCCTTATACTCTGCAACCTCTTTGGACTTTTCCACTTTAGTTTCTGCAGTCTGTCACTTAAATCTTTCACCAATTCACTTGTCTTCCTTTTAACTCAATTCTTTCACACTTTTCACCTTCATTCTCACGCCTTCTTTGCTTTCTTCTACCATAAACTCCTCCTTTCAGCCTCGTGTTATCCCTTATGCGTCTCTTTTTCATCTCTTTTTCTTTGCTCCAGCGCCAAGTCGACAGCATTTCGTGGATGTCTTCTATTCTTCCTCTCCGTTCACCGTCTCCTTCTGGGTGTTAATAACTTTATTCGTTCCCCCGTGTTGAAATGGCCCTTCCACCTCTTTATTATGCTTCATCATTTTTACGTTGCTCGCTAAATGAAATGGTGGGCCACAATTTTTCCCTCTATTCACCCGCTTGCGTAATTCAGCGCGGGAAATGTCTTTATCAGATTATTCAGGCGTGTAAAGCCTCTCGTCTTTTGTCTTGGTGGCGGAATGACCCTAGAGTAGCTCGGTATCTGCCACGGTCAGCCGCCCTCTTCTTACTCCTCATTTCCCTTCTATTATTCCTCTCTCTCGTCGTTTCCTTTTTCCACGCTCGTGTCTTCTTGGCATCAGACGTACTATCTTTCAGCCTGCTTTTTTCCTTCCTTTCGTTGCTTTTTTGTCCTTTGTTTGCATATATTTCCTTTTTTCCTTCTTTCTGTACCCTATTTTGGCAGCATGATGGACGTTCCTTCCTCGGTGCTAACTTACAAATTCTATTTCAGTGTAACTTTACGACAACGACATGAGACGATGATAGTATGCCACGAAGGGTCGAGGTGGTGAAGTGGTTAGCGTCGTTGGTGATCAGCTCGCCTCCTTCTATCCACCTGGGTTGAAGTCTTGGGCTGAGGGCGGCACTCACCCAACTCAAGTGCTCCTCCAACCTCCCAAGCTGCACGATAAACTACTATCTCCACCACACTAAGAGGCCGATACAGTAACGAAGGCGTTGCAGTGACCCTTTCGTTATCCAGGGTGATGGGTGAATAACAGGCCACAAACTTAACGACCAATGACATAGAGGCGATCATAAAGGGTGGGCGCCGCATGACATTACTTCCCCCTCTTCCTCCCCTTCCCCTCTTCCCCTTTTCCCCCTCTTCCCCTTTTCCCCTCTTCCCCCTCATCCCC
>JACEEZ010008564.1:347500-355000 GCA_016584305.1 Chionoecetes opilio
GAGAGAGAGAGGAGAGAGAGGAGAGAGGGGAGAGAAGAGAGAGAGAAAAGGGGAGAAGAGAGAGGAGAGAGAGAGAAGAGAAGAGAGAGAGAGAGAGGGGGAGAGAGCGAGGAGAGAGAGAGAGAGAGAGAGAGAAGGAGGAGAGCGAGAGAGAGGAGAGAGAGGGGGAAGAGAGAGAGAGAGAGAGAGGGGAGAGGAAAAGAAGAGGGGAGAGAGAGAGAGGAGGAGAGAGAAGAGAGAGGAGAGAGAGAGAGGAGAAGAGAGAAAAGAGAGAGAGGAGAGAGGGGAGAGAGGAGAGGAGAGAGAGAGGGGGAGGGAGGAGAGAGAGAGGGGAAAAGAGAGGAGAGAGAGAGAGAGAGAGGGGAAGAGACAAAAAGAGGAAGAGAGAGAGAGGGGGAGAGGAGAGAGAGGAGAGAGAGAGAGAGAAGAGAGAGAGGAGAGAGAGAGAGAGAGAAAAAGAAGAAGAGAGAGAGAGAGAGAGATAGGGGGTAAGGATGAGAAGAGCAAAGGAGAGATGCAACATGAAAGGAAGGGAAGGGAAGGCTTACTGCCATCGTCTTTAACGGCGTGAAAACCTAATTACCTGGTCATCGTAAAATGTCGCAACAGCATCGATTATCAAGGCTGCGATGCAAAACCCAGACGGCAGCGGGAAGGCTGTTGAAATCCCCCCTTCCCCCTCGCCCTTTCCCTCCTCCCCACCTCCACCCATGGCTCTGATAACAAACCTCCCCCTTTCATCCCCCCCTTCCCCAGAACAACGGGGGAGCAGGCCAGACAAGTGATGAGGAAAATGTATAGAAACTACTGAAGAGGACTGGGACGACGAGGAAAAAAAGAATGAGTAAAAAAAGTATATCGACAAGAGAGACGCTGGAACTGATAGATTCTCCTCCTTCTCTCCCTCTCTCCCTCTCTCCCTCCTACTTCTCTCTCCCTTCCTATTATTCTTTATGTCACTAGCGTCGCGTCGTCAGTTATCGCCCGGTCATCGAGGCATCATAAATGTTTGAATTCACCATCTGTTTTCCTTCCACTGTATATATACCCATCATGCAATTCACAGACCGTCCGTCCATACGCAGCTCAAGTGAATGGGGTCAAAATAAATACAGGCTTCCGTTGTCTCGCTAGCTGACACAGGAACAGTCAACACACACACACACACACACACACACACACACACACACACACACACACACACACACACACAGACACACACACACCCAGACACACACACACACACACACACACACACACACACACACACACACACACACACACACACACACACGCCTGAGTATTCTGTCGTGTGTACATAAGGTCGTGACATGATGCTGCTCTTCAGTATTGCCTGACACAGAGGCGGCTGGTGCTTGGTTGGGTTTATGGAACTGTCGTCGCCGATAGGAACTCTCGCCGACATTGGAACACTCGCCGACGTGTTAATTTTCGGCGACAGTTCAACTTGCAATATATGAAAAAGAATTTAACCTAACTTAACCTAACCTAAACACATAACTTAGCCTAACCATTCAGGCGATTGTTGGTATTTAATCCCTGAATGCAGAAACACGGGTAATGGGAACACTCGCCGACGTGAAAAATACTCGTTGACGTCGGCGAGTGTTCCTATCGGTGACAGTTCCAGGTACCCTTGGTTGTGCCCTTGAGCCGAGGATGCGATGCGACCATTGTATTGTAATCGGTATCAGACGCCCCTACCATTTTATTTACTTTTCTCTCTCCCCTCTCCCCTCTCTCTCTCTCTCTCTCTCTCTCTCTTCTCTCTCTCTCTCTCTCTCTCTCTCTTCTCTCTCTCTAATCACTACAATGGAATGTTGACCTGTTTCCAATAGATGGTTTACATTTGTCCAAAATCAACAGTCTGGGTCGATTTGGTTGACTGCCAAACGTGAATTTCTGTCAAATAAAACTAAGCTTGGAGACGCAACGCTTTCTGGTCCTCACTTACTTCGATGATCAAATGCACTGTGACTCTAATACCATTGCAGCTCCACTTTCTCAAAGTCTAGATCGTTGGCTTATCGCGAATCGTAATTGACAGCTCATTTTCACGTTTCAATAATGCTATTAAGAAAAAATACCTCTAAATTGCTGGTAGAATAATTACGTTATAATGCTTGTATCGTAATTAAAGAAACAAATTAGGAATATTCTCGCTTGCACGCAGAGAGAGAGAGAGAGAGAGAGAGAGAGAGAGAGAGAGAGAGAGAGAGAGAGAGAGAGAGAGAGAGAGAGAGAAGAGAGAGAGAGAGAGAGAGAGAGAGAGAGAGAGAGGAGAGAGAGAGAGAGAGAGAGAGGAGAGAGAGAGAGAGAGAGAGAGAGAGAGAGAGAGAGAGAGAGAGAGAGAGAGAGAGAGAGAGAAGAGAGAGGAGAGAGAGAGAGAGGAGAGAGAGAGAGAGAGAGAGAGAGAGAGAGAGAGAGAGAGAGAGAGAGAGAGAGAGAGAGAGAGAGAGAGAGAGAGAGAGAGAGAAGAGTTAAATTTCTTTATTTCCATGAAACATGGTTATCCTCTAAAACTTACATCATAGTAAATATTTATAACAGAAAAGAAAAAAATTAAATCAAATAAATAAAAGTATTTTGCATAAAAAATTCAGTCAAAAGAGACATTAAAAGTATAACTAAAAGTCACTTAAGATATATTTATAATATTAATAATAAAATATGTAATTGCTTCATAAAAAGAGAAAACACTTTAAAGTTCACTAAGGGTCACTTAAAATCTAATTTCTAAGTCTAGACTTAAAAGTGCACAGACTTCCAACATTAATGATGCAAGCAGGCAAATCATTCCATAGTTTAGGCCCGTGTACAGTGATGGCTCTGGCGCCACAGTCTGTTCTGGCTCTTGGCACATAAAGGTCATTTAGCTGCCTTGTTGTACTTGCGTATTTTCCCTGACAGTGGAAAACTTTGGATACCACTCCGGATACAACCCATTGACAGCCTTGTAAACAGTGGAGCATTTTTCATAAATATATCTGTCTTTAGTTGTCAACCACTTTAATCATTTTATGATAGGAGTAACGTGATCATACTTTTGTAGCTCCCCCAATAGCTACTTAAGCTGCAAAATTTTGCAGTTTTTGAACGCTAAGAAGTACATTTTTATTTATTGAGCCCCATATACCAATACAGTAATTAATCAAACTGAGCACTACGTAGAGACTGCACAACAATTTCCGGGTTTGTTTGTTAAAGTTTTCGCTTATTCGATTAATAAACAACAGTATACCCATAACTTTCTTGCTTAAAGTAAACGTCCAGACCCATTTTTTTTTTGCCTAATTATGTTGAATTTACATTCAAAACACCTAATCCACAAAAAATAATTGATTTCCAGGCCTTATTTCCGTAAAAACACGACTTTTGTAAAAAGCGCGCGAAAAAAAAAATCTTCCCTCCAACAGGGCTACGACTGTTATTGATGACGTCAGAACAGGGACGCCCGCAGACACTCTGTCTGACACCTGTCGGCAAATGTTATGATGAGCGATTGTACTTTGGTGTCAGACAGTGAATCTGTCGCTGTGACCGACACTCTTCCCACACACACGCCTGCACACACGCCTCCTTCCCACACACACGCCTGCGCACCAACACCCTTCCGGCACACACACACACATACACACACAACACACACGTGTGTGGAGGGCGTGTGTGTGGGAAGGAGGCGTGTGTGCAGGCGTGTGTGTGGGAAGGAGGCGTGTGTGCAGGCGTGTGTGTAAGAAGGGTGTCGGTGTGCAGACGTGTGTGTGGGAAGGAGGCGTGTGTGTGGAAAGGGTGTCGGTGTGCAGGCGTGTGGTGGGAAGGAAGCGTGTGTGTGGGAAGGAGGCGTGTGTGCAGGCGTGTGTGTGGGAAGGAGGCGTGTGTGTGGGAAGGAGGCGTGTGTGCAGGTGTCTGTGTGGGAAGGGTGTCGGTGTGCAGGCGTGTGTGTGGGAAGGAAGCGTGTCTGCAGGCGTTTTTGTGTGGGAAGGAGGCGTGTGTGCAGGCGTGTGTGTGGGAAGGAGGCGTGTATGCAAGCGTGTGTGTTGGGAAGGAGGCGTGTGTGCAGGCGTGTGTGTGGGAGGTGTGGCTGTTGCAGGCGTGTGTTGGAGGAACGTGTTGCAGGCTTGTTGTGGGGGAAGAAAGGCGTTGTTGGAAAGGGTTGTCCGGTGTCCGCTGTTGAGCTGAGTGTGGGAAAAGGGTCCTTGAACGGTGTTTGGGGAAGGAGCTGTTTTGGGCAACGTGTTTTGGGAATTTTGTGTTTTGCAGGGCGTTGTGTACGAAGGCGTGTTGGGGAGGCGGTATGAAGGTTGTTTGTGTGGGAGGGGGTGTGTGAGCGTTTTGTGTAAGGTGGTGGTGTCGCTGTGTGTGGTAAGGCGCCCCCCATAAGGACGCTCATGTGGCATATGGCAAAAAATCCAAAAACCCATATCTTCAAGTACTTTTTATTCTTTGTTTAGTGCTCTGATAAGCGGGGAAAAGGGTCCGATCTAGCCAGGAGTGAGGTGGGTTGAATTTGGGGTGTTTTGGGAATTTCCCGGGGAAATTGCGGGATTTTGTTGCGGTATTTAAACGTGATAGATAAAAAACGTTTGGGGTGATTAAAATGGGAAGGGATGTTTGATTGCATAATTCGGGAAAATTATGAAGGGTTCGGGAAAGATACTTTTGGTATGCTAAAAAGATATTGAATGACCCCAAATTTTGAATGGTGCTGGCGAATAGGTCGCCCACAATTTAACGGTGTTGGGGAATATCGAAAATTTTCATGCAATAATTTCATGTTTTTTCTAGACTCAGATAAGCCAAAGAAAAATAAGACAAAAGGGGGGGGCTGGGAGTGTGTGTGGGTGGTGTGTGTGGTGGGGTTTTGTGGTGGTGTGGGGGGGGGGTGGGAAAGGTGCCCGGGGGAATAAAAGGAAGAACGGGGAGAGGGAGAGAGAAGAAAGAAGAGAGACAAAAAGAGAAGGAGGGAAGGAAAAAAAAGGGGGTTGCGGAGAAGAGAGGAGAACGAGAGGGGAGGAGAGGGGAAAGGAGAGGGGGGGAAGGGAAGGGGGGGGGATGGGGGGAGGGTGGGGGTGGGGGGGGGGGGGTGGGGGGGGGGAGAGGTGGGGGGGGGGGGTTTGGGGGGGGTTTGGGGGATGGGAGGAGGAGGAGATGGGGGGGGAGGATTAGGAAAGAGAAAGGGAGGAGAGGTGGGAAGGAAAAACAGGGGGTGGGGAAGGAAAATAGGCCGAGGAGAGCAAAAAGGGGAGGGGGGGAGAAGAAAAAAAGGAACAACAATAGGAGAAGAGGAGAAGAAGAGAGAGAGAGAGAGGAGGGGAGAGAGAAGAGGAGAGAGAGAGAGAAGAGAGAGAGAGAGAGAGAGAGAGAGAGAGAGAGAGAGAGAGAGAGAGAGAGAGGAGAGAGAGGAAGAGGAGAGAGGAGAGAGAGAGAAGAGGGAGAGAGAGAGAAGGAGAGAGCGAGAGGAGAGCGAGAGGAGAGAGAGAGGAGAGGAGAGGAGAGAGGAGAGAGAGAGAAGAGAAGAAGAAAAAAAGTCTCTTATCTCGGACAAAATCGGCCCGGAAAAGTTGCAGGAGGAAAGTTACTGAAGTCGCAGATTATTGTTTGGGACTTTAGAGACGAACAAATAAAAAGGGGCATTTTCATTTATCAGACTCTGCGCCGGAAAAGAATAGTGGACGGAGAGAGAGGGGGCAGGAATGGGAGGGGGAACAGTAATGGGGGGGGGGCAGAAAATGGGGGGGGGGGCAGGCAGTAAAAGTAGAAAAACGAGCTGGGAGTAAAATCTTTATAGGCAAAAAGTATAATTGGTAACACTGCCACGATGGTCAAGTTGATAGCTTGCTGGCCTGCCATTCTGTGGTAGCCGGTTCGAATCCTCACTACTCCTTGGGATTTTTCACTGAATAATTCGGGCGGTAACTAACCCCCTTGAGCAAGGGGATGGGGGTGTGTGGTGTGTGAGGTCCCAGCATTACCCAAAGATCGGTAATAATGAGCTCCAAGCTCTCACCGGGAGGGTGAAACTGGCGATCGCGAGTCCGACAGGCGTAGACAAGACCATGGGTGAATAACAGTGAGTGTGCAAATAATTTAGGAAAAGTATTGTTGAGGCATGGAAATAGACAGTTGACTCACATGACTGCCCTCGATCGAGTTTTTGTACCATCACGTGGAACACTATTTCTTCTACTCCTCACTTTCTTTCCTTACTAGATCCCGAGTGTATGAAGCTACTGACACCAATTATTGATTTGTTGTTAATTAGTTTTCTTCTCCACAGTTTGGTTTTAAAGCTGGCTGTTGTATGTATGGTCGCTGCGATCCCACTTATTCTTTACATTCATGCTCTTAAGTCTTTACAATCTTCCAATATCTACTTGACTGAATTGTTACTCCAGCATTAAATGTATCATGATTTTTTGTTTACTTTCCCTTGCTCATCGAAATGTTTCGACACATTTTCCCTTTGTAAAAATCTCTGTCTGATGATTTAACTATTAATTTTCTGTTTTAGTTGTCATCTACTTTATGAATGAACCGAGTGAACTATCCCTCAGTTTTAATAGCATCTTTAATCCTCAAGTGCATTAACATTATTGCATCCACAGTGCCTTATCCGTACTGCTTTGGAGACACCCGTCATTATGCATCATTCGTTATAACCCTTCAATATATGCATTCTGTTCAACTTTTCTCTCCTCTGCGTTGCTCCTTTTTCAAAATCTTAATCTGCCTTATCGCCTTCTGAGCTGTAGGGGCTTCTGACATGACTTTGACGTGTGGAGTAGTCTGCGCCTGTTATGTAGCTATATCCCATCAAAGAATTACTGCTTCCTAGTCAAAGACTCATCTGTTTGCACCACTAGTTTCTGACATGGAGATGTATATATGCCACACTCTAATCCTAAAGGTACAAGACTGGTCCAACTCTGTTCGCTCCCATGATAATTGTTAAAGAAAGCAACGCCGCCCACAAAGCTACTGTAACCTTCAGGACACGGATCGCAACAACATGTCTGCATTCACAATCATGTGAATCACATGTGAATCACAATCAATTCATACTTTGAGATACGATGTGTCAAAAGCCCGTCAGGTGTAGGAGCAAGTTTTTTTTTTATTAATGTTACCAATTTTATAAGTTTACCACTTGCAAATATTGTTGGACTGCAGTTATACAATGATCCATAACATAGATTATTCTTATATTGTACTAAACTATAACATTGCTTTGCTGTACAAACTGAAAGCTGTGGTCAATAAACGTATCTATCTATCTATCTATCTGTAGCTCCTCTTGTGTCTTTGGGATCTAGGCAAGAAAATACTTCAACTATTTTTGTTTTATTTTCGCACATCTCTTCAACCCCTGAGGCACCATTACCATTTTCTCAATTTCTTACACTGAATTCTTGTTCCAGCTTTAAATGCTTAAGAAAGCAGCTTTAAAAGTTCCAGCTTTAAAAGAAACCATGGACGATT
>JACEEZ010008564.1:360000-365000 GCA_016584305.1 Chionoecetes opilio
TGAGGGTTTAAGTTGAACAAAATACTAATATATATCTATAAAATTATATAATTATATATTTATATATATATATATATATATAAAATTATATATATATATATAATATATAATATATAAAATAATATATATATAAAATTTTAATTAATATTAAAATTATATATTATTTTATTAATACAATAAATCAATCAATATAAAAATTTGCCAAAAGGTTTTAGTAAAAATATATGAATTTACTACCACAAAGTTTTTACCTCTATTTTTGCACTATATGCAGAAAAAAATAATAATTGGTTTGGGATTGCTTTTGCGGAAGTGTAAAATTTCAAGAAATTTCGACTTGCGGTTGCAAACTTAAGGATTGAATTTTGGGGGATTGCTTTTGGGAAGTTGATTGTCTTTTGCAGGCCCACCTTGAACACACACACACACAACCACACACACACACACACACCTCCCATACACACACAAACACCCACACACACACACACACCCACACACCACACAACACACCCCACACACCACACCACCACACAAAAACACACAACAAAACCAACACACAACACACAACACACAACCCCACCCCCCCAACACATACCCCACCACACGCACAACGCACACACACACACACACACACACACACACACACCAGACTTTTCTTGTGGCGATGGACTCAACTTAATGAAAAATCTGGGCCAATGGTATGCTTGCGCACTTTCAATATTAATGGTCGCTGATAAGAGCATATAACAGACTTCGTGCAGAGAAAAATCTAATGAGTATATTATTGAGTCGTAAATGAGAGGATATACATAGACTATAAAATAACCACTGCGTAGGATCATAAGAGGTAAAGCGAAAAATATATCCCTGTTATCATGTTAGCTAATAAGTACTGCATGATCCCAAAGACGCGTTTCTCTGTCCACCTCCCCGCTACCACGAATGTCCTGACGGTGAAGCTTACTTGTGGGCTTCAGCAGGACGTTAGGTGGCTTCACATGGCAGTCATGAGGCACGCCTATTATAGATTATCCTATACTAAACCTTATTTACTCCCTTACTTACTCTAATTTAATTTTCCTTCTCATTATTCCTACTTTCATTCTGTGCACTTCGCTTTAGTTGTAATTTAGAAGTGGAAGGTTTTTTTTTTTCGTATTCTTGCTGATTTTTCTCCTAATTTCTAGTATCTCCAAGAGCGCTGCGATGTATCTGTGTCTGCGTTCCGTATATACGTACTCCCTCCAGACCCTGTTCTCTACTCTCTCCCCAACCACCTCAGAAGCCTTCCCAGCTTACAGGCGCACTACTTATTTCCTCCTCTGGAGATAGAAGAAAAAGTGACGGCAAGGAACGGGTTGAAGGAGTGGGAGGGAGAGACTCTAGACAAAAATTGTGAGCAAGAGTAATGTTGCTATCGTGGAGTGAGAGCAAAATAATGGCGGGCAAGAAAAGCGAACGAAATGGAAAAATAGCATGAAGAATAAAACACTAACTGTGGTACTGTTGGTATATGAGACGCTTCAGTACTGCAGAGGAAATACAGCCAATAACAAAGCAGCTATAAACAAGTGGCAAGGTATAAGTAAAAACGTCATGTACAGTAACTAAAGGCTGATAAAAGGAGGCATAAAACGACACAACTTTAACAATGGTGTGATGTTAAAATTCGCAAAAAAAAAATAAAGATCATAGATATTTCACGCAAATTAAAGTAAATGAAATGGCATTGTAGAAAACATATATAGAAAAGTGACACTATCGCCCTAAACTGCATTGATCACGCCAACGCAAGGCATGCACCACCTTGCTGTCACTCGGGCGCCGCTTCCTTAATTCGAACCTAACTTAACCTAACCCACCCTGCAAAGCTACAGTCCTGGCCCCTCCTAAACCTGGTCTGCGGATGATGCTGACGGGAGGTGTTGAGGCCCATGCCACGCTGTAATAGTTCCTTAGGGGCATAAAGTGAGGCCGTTAAGGGGTTTCGTTATGGTGTTTGGGTACCGCCGCTTGCTGGAAGGGACCGCTAATGCAGAGGTAAGTGTTTTCTACTGGGGATGGCGGGATAGGAATAGGGGTGGGGGGCAGAATGGAGGCGTGAGGACGGGGCGGATGTTGGCAGGGTGAAAGATGAGGCACGGTCGGAAATGTGAAATGGAAGGCTGGGCAAGGGAGGCGAGAGGCGGTACAGGAGGGAGGGAGGAATGTACCACGTCTGTTGTGTGCTCTTCCTTGCAGCGTGTCGGCGGCTGTACCCACGCTGTGTTAATACATGTACAGCTTGTATAGTAGGTTCTTGGCAGTGACAGGAACTCGTACTGTAGTTGAGGGCGCGACCAAAGAGGGTTGAATACACTAAGCCATTACTTTTCATTTCCTTTGACAACCTTTTATACCTCGCCTGTTTACCTTTTTCGCAGTGCGGCTTGAGTAATTTCCACACCCAAGAATGAAACACATCCTGTTTGGCTTGCCCGTTATAGACATAGTCTTTTCATACACACATACGCTAATCTAGTACATTAATTTTCTTTTCGACTATATTCAAATAGTAATGCGTTATTTTCACCTTTTCTTACCTGTGTCTCCGCAAAAAGCAAAAACAGAACGACCCAATTGGTGCTAAAATACTTGGGTCGATTACCTAACTATACGACTCTCAATCATGCGGCAAACATATATCTACATACTAGCATTTCTAGCATTACCTTCATTATAGGAATTGGCAACTAAGCGGACTTTTTGTTATCTCCTTTTTGTTGTCCTTGGCCAGTCCTTAGTGACGTACAAAAAAAACCCATAACCAAACACAAGACCTGCAAGGGCTGGAGACAAAGTGAAATGAAGAGGTAAAGAAGACCAAACTGAAGGTCAAAAACACGGCTCACACTCACCATTGACGTACACATTGGTAGGAACATGGACGGACGACACGCTCTCGTTGATGGCAGTGCCGTCGAAGTGTGCGTTCGGAACACGTCAGATTCTAAAATTCTTTTTTCACCTTTCCTCTTCCTCTTGGGGGTCTTGGGTTTGGGGGCTCTTGGCGTTTAGTATCGCTGTTCTTCCTGTTTTACTTATCCAGCGACGCCTCCTCCGCTACGTTCATGATGCGCTGGTGAAGACAACAACAAAGAAGGGTGAGTGAAGGGAAGTTAGACGCAGAATGTGTGACTGGTGGTGTAAAAGAAACTTATGTATTAGTACCAAGGTTAATGAAGCGCTTAAAAGCAAAACTTAGACTTGATCATTTCCATATGTCGCGAAATATCCAGTTTTTTACATAAAGATTTCATTAATCAGTAACGAAAAAGAATTGAACAGACAATGTATTAATTTCTAGGGAGTTTCTTAGCCCCAAAAAAGAACCCTTTTATTGAATTAAATATTTTAATTACTGTGGGAGGAGGAAAACCATGGAAAAAGTTTTAAAAACACTTTAACTGGCCATCGGGATACAAAGATGGGTAACATACGGAAATATTTTTTGGGGGTGTGTGTGTGTGTGTGTGTGTGTGTGTGTGGTGGTGTTGTGTTGTTTGGGGGGTGTGTTGGTTTTGTTGGGGGTTTGTTTGTGGGGTGGGGGTGTTGGGGGTGTGGTGTGTGTGTGTGGGGTTTTTGTGTGTGGGGTGTGTGTGTGTGGTTTTTTGTGTGTGTGGTGTGTGGTGTGTGTGTTTTTGTGCAGTGTGGGTGTGTGTGTGGTGTGTGTGTGTTTGTGTGTGTGTGTGTGTCTGTGGGTGGGGGGGGTGTGTGTGTGGTTTGTTTAGTGTGGGGTGTTGTGTGTTGGGGGGTGTGTGTGGTGTGGTTTTTGGGGTGTGTGTTTGTTTTTTCAGTGTGGGGTGGGGTTGGGGGGGGTGGTGTGTGTGTGTGTGTGTGTGTGTTGGGGGTTTTTGGGGTGCGTGTGGTGTGTGTGGGTGTGGGGTGTGTGTGTGTGGTGTGTGTGTTGTGTGTTGTGGTTGGGGGGTGGGCTTTCAAGCACCATAAATAGAGCTGTGATGTTATTCATTGTGTTTCGCTCCCATGGAATTGTACACGTTATGAAATGTGATCGGTTGAGATTAAACTACAAGGATGCAGTGTTTATAACCTCAGATATTAACCCCTTGAGATCCAGAGCGTAATTTCCATTGTAATTTGGCTACGATTCGACGATCTTTAGTGAATATAAACAATATTTTATAGATATGACCTGTTTAGTATCCTTGTCGAAACAAATTTTTGGTATATTCAGTTATTTTCGTTAATTTTTTGCTCGACACATACGTGTTTTTAGCAAAAGGAAAAAAACTGACGCGAAGGGGGGAAAAGACAAAAAATAAATAGAAATATGAATAGTAAAAATGAATAGTGGCGTGAATAGTATAATTGTAGGTACAATATAATAATAATATACTTGATTGTCAACAATGTCAATATAGGCCAATAGATGACGAATAATGACAAATGCCAATTTATTAATGTTTACAATAGTACTGTCTACTTGTATAGGCAAAGGATACAAAGTTGCTAAATTCAAATAATTTCGTAGCTCGAGTTAAAGTGAACTAAAGAGAACGGGAAAATGATCAAAAATATAAAATGAAAAAAAAAATAATAATAAAAGCAACACTGCCAAAAAATTAATGTAATTTTCTGACAATAGCACATAAATCTATAATTCATTATATGCTTACGAGAATGTTTGCATTAAAGATATAAGATCGTATGCTACTTATTTTCTTTCCACAGCAAATTTTCCTTCAGTTGATTGAAGGAAGATTTCAGGAAGATTTTTATTCAGTTGATTCGTATTCAGCACATGACATGCTTGCGGGCCATCCTACCTGGCCTTCACTGGGCCATCACGACACTAAGCTCCGGCGTCCTTTGCATTAACCCCTTGAGACCCAGTACGTAATTTCCATTGTAATTTGGCTACCATTAGACGATTTTTAGTGAATATAAGCAATATTTTATAGATATGACCTGTTTAGTATCCTTGTCCACTAGCTAATTTT
>JACEEZ010008564.1:370000-380000 GCA_016584305.1 Chionoecetes opilio
CCTACAATTCCAGACAAGCAATAGTGAAATGAAGTCTGAAGCGAATCTAATGAAAAAAAATATAGTTAACTTCCAATAAAAGTTGCTCGGTGAAGGGTGCCCGAGGATCATCTTCCGGCAAGGCCCGTCCTGCACAGTCGCGGCGGCGGGGAGGAGGCGGCCTGCCCGGGTGTTGATCCCATGGGGCTGCGTCGCACCATGCCTTTGTCGCGTACTTCATGTATATATCATAGAATTATTGTAATCTTTGTATCATTGAAATATTGCACTTTTTGTATCATTTTCATCATTCTTTCTTGTGTGTGTTGTGTGTAAGTGTGTATGTTTTCATCTTGTTGTATTTTACAGGACCAGAGCAACGCTCTTATGGCCCCGTCTCCATATCAACATTTATTTTTCTCATTCATCTTTAGTGTTGGCCGAAGCCACCACCCCGGGAGGCGGGTCACAAACCCCCGGCTAACACCAGGTACCCATTCACTGCTGGGTGGACAGGGGCTCGGGTTTTAAGAAGACCGCCCGTCTGTCTTCGCTCCGCCCGGGGATCGAACCCGGGACTTCTCGGTTGTGAGCCGAGCGTGCTAATCCTTACACTACCGAGTTCCCCAGTGTGTGTGTGTGTGTGTGTGTGTGTGTGTGTGTGTGTGTAAGTAAGTAAGTAAGTAAGTAAGTAAGTTTTATTTCCATAGCAATTATATACATACTAGCCGCAAAGCCGCCCTCCGGGCGGACTTTTTGGCTAGCTCCTGCGGAGGGCTATTAGTGGTGGGCCTTTGGCCCACCACCTGTGTTTGGTGGGCCTTCGGCCCACCAAACACGGACTCTCCAGATAGCCCCTTCTAACTTTCCTGAAATCACGGATGTAGAAATGTATGTATTCCCCCACCCATTCAATCACCCATTACCCATCACCCCCACCCATTCACTCACCCATTACCCATCACCCCCCACCCATTCACTCACCCATTACCCATCACCCCCACCTATTCCCTCACCCATCACCCATCATCCCCAAACCCATCACCCCACACCCCTTCACTCACCCATCACCCCACACCCATTACCCATCACCCCACCCATTCACTCACCCATCACCCCACCCATTCACTCACCCATTACCATCACCCTACATCAAGGTTTCCTCAATTCTCGCAACCCACTTTTTTTCACAATTATCGCTAATAGGCTGCTAAAAAAAAAAAAAAGTGATCGGATCATCTCATAATTTGGGCTTAAAACCTTCCCCTGGTCAACCCGGTTCCAAAAATGTGCCATATGAGGTGATTGCGCCACGGGGGCGGAACCTATACCAGACACACACACACACACACACACACAGACAGACACACTTTCGCTTATATTTACCATTACCCATCACCCCCCACCTATTCCCTCACCCATCACCCATCACCCCCCAACCCACCCCCCCACCCATTCACTCACCCATCACCCCACACCCATTACCCATCACCCCCACCCATTCACTCACCCATTACCCATCACCCTACATCAAGGTTTTCCTCAATTCTCGCAACCCACTTTTTTTTCACAATTATCGCTAATAGGCTGCTAAAAAAATATATATATATAAAATGATCGGATCATCTCAAAATTGGGCTTAAAACCTTCCCCTGGTCAACCCGGTTCCAAAAATGTGCCATATGAGTTTGATTGCGCCACGGGGGGCGGAACCTATACCAGACACACACACACACACACACACACACACACACACACACAGACAGACAGACAGACAGAGAGACACACTTTTGCTTATATTATTATAGATTACCCATCACCCCCCACCTATTCCCTCACCCATCACCCATCACCCCCAACCCATCACCCCCCCCCCCATTCACTCACCCATCACCCCACACCCATTACCCATCACCCCACCCATTCACTCACCCATTACCCATCACCCTACATCAAGGCTTCCTCAATTCTCGCAACCTACTTTTGTTTTCACAATTCTCGCTAATAGGCTGCTAAAAAAAAGAAGAAAAAAAGTGATCGGATCATCTCATAAGTGGGCTTATGACCTTCCCCTGGTCAACCTGATTCCAAAAATGTGCCATATGAGGTGTTTGCGCCACGGGGGGCGGAACCTATACCACACACACACACACACACACACACACACACACACACACACACACACACACACACACACACACACACACACACACACACACACACAGACAGACACACTTTCGCTTTTATTAATATAGATATACATAACAATTTAAATAAATTTTGGAATGAATCTGTCGAGCCAAGGCTCCTTGACAGATATATTTCTATTAAAAAAAAAAAAAAAAATACAATTTAGCTGAGGAGCATCAAATATACATTATAGTATACATCAGTATACAAGAGAGAAAAACAGATTCATGAACTTTGACACTATCTACATTATTTATTGAGTGGTATTTCTACAAATTTTGTTGCGTGAATAGATATTTTTTTATTTTTTATTTAAATTGAGGAATACTACCCGAATTACACAGAGTTTTCAAGTCAGTTGGTAAAGTATTCCATAATTGAGGACCAAAATAAAAGATGCTGTTCCTGAAGAGAGTTCGATATGGCGGACAAACTAAATTAACATTATTATTTCTAGTGCTGTGAATGGTTTCTTGTAAGTTAAAAATGGAAGTTCCCTTTCTATTTGTAATACTTTTAAAAATGTATAGTAGAAGAAAGCATTTATGGATAGAGTAAAAATTTAGAAGCTTGTGTTCTGAAAATATATTGGCTGTAGAATCAAATTTACCTAAATGAAATATACATCTCAAAATTTTGTTTTGTGCTATTTTTAAGTGTTGTGTGTGGTGTGTGTGTGTGTGTGTGTGTGTTTTGTGTGTGTGTGTGTTGTGTGTGTGTGTGTGTGTGTGTGTGTGTGTGTGTGTGTGTGTGTGTGTGTGTGTGTGTGTGTTGTGTGTGTGTGTGTGTGTGTGTGTTGTGTGTGTTGTGTGTGTGTGTGTTGTGTGGTGTGTGTGTGTGTGTGTGTGTGTGTGTGTGTGTGGTGTGGTGTGTGTGTGTGTGGTGGTTGTGTGTGTGTGTGTGTGTGTGTGTGTGTGTGTGTTGTGTGTGTGTGTGTGTGGTGGGTGTGTGTGTGTGTGGTGTGTGTGGTGTGTGTGTGTGTGTGTGTGTGTGTGTGTGTGTGGTGTGTGTGGTGTGTTTGTGGGTGTGTGTGTGTGTGTGTGTGTGTGTGGTGTGTGTGTGTGTGTGTGTGTGGTGTGTGTGTGTGTGTGTGTGTGTGTGTGGTGTGTGTGTGTGTGTGGTGTGTGTGTGTGGTGTGTGTGGTGTGGTGGTGTGGGTGTGTGTGGTGGTGTGGGTGTGTGTGGTGTGTGTGTGTGTGTGTGTGTGTGTGTGTGTGTGTGTGTGGTGGTGTGTGTGTGTGTGGGTGTGTGTGTGTGGTGTGGGTGTGTGTGTGTGTGTGTGTGTGTGTGTTGTGTGTGGTGTGTGTGTGTGTGTGTTGTGGTGTGTGTGGTGTGTGTGTGTGTGTGTGGTGTGTGTGTGTGGGTGTGTGTGTGGTGTGTGTGTGTGTGTGTGTGTGTGTGTGGTGTGTTGTGTGTGTGTGTGTGTGTGTGTGTGTGTGTGTGTGGTGGAGGAGAAAGAGATAAACCTTTCATGGTATATTTGTCAATTTCATCACCAACATGATACTCACAATTATTGATACAAGATTTGGTAAAATGAATATATTTTTCCACATCAGCCTTCCAGCCACATTCCTGGATTAATAAGGTTCGGTAGGCGTACATGTATAACAAGAACAAAAAAACCGGGAACATTAACCCCTTGAGTCCCAGAACGTAATTTTCATAGTTATTTGACCACCATTAGACGATTTTCATTAATATAAGCAATATTTTATACATTATGACCTGTTTAGTATCCATATCCACTAACTGATTAAGTACGTATATTTAGCTATTTATCGTAATTTTATGGCTAACTACAGACGATTTTATACAGCAAAGGAAATATATGGGCGTGAAGGGGTTAAATTCCTGAAGAGGCACGTGCTTCAGGTACTCTGCCAAGGTGAATGAGAAGGGTCGACGAGGGATCTACGATAATCTTTCCCTTAACCCCTTCACGCCCAGATCTTTCCTTTGCTATGAAAAATTGTATCTTGTCGAGCCATAAAATGAAGAAGAGTCACTTAATATACCGAATTAGTTAGTGGACAAGGATACTAAACAGGTCATATCTATAAAATATTGCTTATATTCACTAAAAATCGTCTAATGGTCTTACAATGAAAATTACGTTCTGGGTCTCAAGGGGTTAAAATTTTGGTGGTGACATGAAAGTGAAGGTCATCCCATAGTGTAAGGCTTGTGCCTGAAGCGCGCTGATGACCCGACATTGATACTCACATTGACGGCGTCCACTTTGAACTTCATCATGTTGGTCACATCGGCAGCCATCTCCTTCACCAGCTGCAGACCGTCATTGTCTTTCAGTTTGGCTTCTCCCCCGTGAAAGTTCTGAAAAGCAAAGAAGGTTCATTAGTCGTGGGTGTGACTGAATTTGAAAATAAAAAACCTGTGCTATCAACAAATTTGGAAGCATACGTAATTCCTCTCAGTGTGTACATATTCAGCGGAGCAGGACAGGAACATGAAGAAATGCATATACTTGGTGTTCGTTATATTGTACAACTGCAAATTATTTGATTAGGGATTATATATGTAAAGCTGGGAGCGTATTGTACTGCGGTTTGCACTGTCGCTCCCTAGTACCCACTGCAAACCTAATCAGAACAACACTAATATTACACTCTTTTCATTTTCCTGTATTCGATGTCTCTGTGACTTTCCTCCCTTCCCATTATTCGAACACACAAAAAAATACAGTTGTACTTCCTTCTGCTTTGCTTTGGCACGTCCCTGAGGTCTGAACAGCCATTCTAGCATTCCACCACGCCTTTCTTGTGTTTCTGGATAGGCCAATTTAAGTGGCAATGGGGATGGGAGACGCGAACGGTACTGCTATAGCGAGGAACGTGTTGATGTCTTTTATTGGAGGCAGTAACTGTGAAGTCGGTAATGTTAAGGGTGGATGGTGGCAGTAAGGATGTGTGGGAGGTGGCAGAAGGGGAACAGTACTGGTGGTGGTGAAAGGTAAGTAAAGGTGTTGTGGTGGTGGTGAAGGGTAAACAATGTGGTGATGGTGGTAGGGAAGAGAATGAAATTAAGTGTACATTTGTGGTATTAATTATTATCATACACCGTCTGACTCATGTTGAAGTAGGATTGATAGCCTGTAGTACTCTCTCTCTCTCTCTCTCTCTCTCTCTCTCTCTCTCTCTCTCTCTCTCTCTCTCTCTCTCTCTCTCTCTCTCTCTCTCTCTCTCTCCTCTCTCTCTCTCTCTCTCTCTCTCTCTCTCTCTCTCTCTCTCTCTCTCTCCTCTCTCTCTCTCTCTCTCTCTCTCTCTCTCTCTCTCTCTCTCTCACACACACACATACACACACACACACACACACACTCACACACACATACACTAAAACACACACACACACATTTTTTCTCCCACGCACCCTTCTGAGCCCACTCTTCCCAGCACTAAGCGACACTACACAACAGACTATAGATCACTTAATTCTCTTATTTGTCCCCCTCGTTGCCTTCCTAGAAAGACTAACCCACACCCTCCTCGCTACGCCCGTGAAGGAACAGAATTAAAGAGGGGGAAGGGAAGAGTTACCGTCACTGCTTCCTCTCATCTTGATGGAAAAAAGAAAGTGCAAGAAGGAACGCGTCGCAAAAACTCGTTCCTCTCTTCATCTTGACTGCCGCGTATATAATCGTACCTCGCACGCTGCTCATTTTTTATACTGTCACTTCGTTTCCATATCAGACTGGCGTAGATTAG
Organism: Chionoecetes opilio; assembly: GCA_016584305.1. Taxonomy (NCBI): domain Eukaryota; kingdom Metazoa; phylum Arthropoda; class Malacostraca; order Decapoda; family Majidae; genus Chionoecetes; species Chionoecetes opilio. The sequence continues at coordinate 375,894 of JACEEZ010008564.1, forward strand.
CTGCCTTTTTGTTCGTGTACCTCTGTTATCTTTCCATATCCTTTCAAGCATCGTCACTAATATTTGTACATAGTTTTTGAGGACATTATCTACACGCTATCTGTGCTATACATCCTTCATGCTACTTTTAATATACTTCTAGCTTCCTTTTTGATCGTGTGGCTGTTATCTTTCCATATTATTTCAAGCATCGTCACTAATATTTCTGCATAGTTTTTAAGGACGTTATCTAGTCCTTCATGTTGCTTTTAATACCTTTGTTTTTCCCAGAAGTCGCTTTCTTCACTCTTTCTCCATCCTGCGCTTCAAAAAAAAAACGAGGTGGATGTCAGTCTCGCTACTGTGGCTTCATCCTGGTGTCGACGGAGTAAAGTATTTCCACTTTTGGTATTTTGGTACCGACGCTCACTTTTTCATACCGGGTTCCCTGATTTATATTCCGTGACTACTACCATGAACATGTGAGTCTATGGCGATTTCCGGTCACGACGTAAATAAGAGAGCAAAAGACGAGTTAAAAAAAGATCAGAGAATATATACGTATAGAATACGAATAGAATATATATTTGTGATTATGCGTGAGGAGTAAAATTTAATTATGGTTGAAGGGAAGGTTTCTGTGACTAATAATGCTATTGTTCATGTTTTGAGCCGGAACGATATAGTATATTTTAAAGTTAGCTGAATAGCGGTAAGCGAGAATACAAAGGAATACAAAGGAATACAAAGGAAGAAACACACTTGAAACACTTGAAACACTTTAATATGCTTACCATAATACATACGTTAATAAAGTTATATAACATAGTTTGTGTAAGCAGCCCATACGAAGCCATACGGCTATTCGGGACAGACAGCAACAGCCTTACTGGGCCAAACGAGGCTGCCTGTGCGACTACTTTCTATCACTATAGTTTATACGTGTTAGTGGTAAAAGAAAAGTATAATTGAAGTTTTTAAAGAAGGAAGAGGAGGAGGAATACATAGGAATACATAGTTGTAACAGACACCAGGAGACCTATTGGTCCATAACTAGGGTATCTGTTGTACTACATACTACTAACTATCAACTACATGTAAGAGGAACAGTTGGAAAATGATACCATGTCCCTAAAGAAGATAGGAACATGGAAGTTTCGTAGTGAGGAATGATAGGATATGAAATATACTAACTACAACTATCACTATCACTAATCGATCCGGGGGACTATAATATGCATTCGCAGGGCACTATCAATACCCATTTACTTTACAGTGTGCGTCAAGTCTGTTTTTAAATGTAGTTATTGTGCTGGCTTCGACAACATTTGCTGGTAACTTGTTCCATCGATCAACAACTCTAACATTGAAATAATATTTACGGAGATCTGTGATGCAACGGTGACCGTTTAGTTTTAAACCGTTATTTCTTGTTATCACTTGAGGAGAAAGTTCGAATAGGTTCTCTTGATTAATGACATCAAATCCTTTTAGGATCTTAAAGGTTTCTATCAAGTCCCCACGGATTCTACGATCCTTTAAGGAAAACATATTAAGTTTCCGCAGTCTCTCTTCATAAGATGAGTTTCGCAGAGATGGAATTTGTTTGGTTGCTCTTCTTTGCACTGACTCCAATTTGGCTTGATATTTTACGAAACAAGGCGACCAGAATTGAACGGCATATTCTAAGTGCGGCCTAACCAAAGACGTGTATAATCGTGTCATTACTTTTGGAGTTTTATGTTCAAAGTTGCGTTTAATGAAGCCCAACATCATATTCGCCTTTTTACTGGCAGCTAGGCAATGCGGACTGGTTTTAAGATCATTACTGATGATGACACCTAAATCCTTTTCCTGCTGTACTTCAGTTAACGATTTATTTTGCATTTGATAGTTATATTTGAGGTTATCGTTGCCTATATACATTACTTTACATTTATCGGAATTGAATTTTAATAGCCATGTATCACTCCAATCTGATAATTTTTCGAGATCACGTTGTAAGAGTTCGCAGTTTTCCCAAGTATATGCTTTACCGCCTAATTTGGTGTCATCTGCAAATTTCGATATTTTAGAGACAAGTCCACAGTCCAGGGCAGGGATGCTCAGAAATCCCTCGTAAGGGACAACTTATGAGTGTATGGCTGGCTACAATAACCTTACGAGGGTGGGCTGAGGTTGATGCTCGTACCGAACAGTCACTCCGTACGGTGATCAGTGGCCTCTGGGTGGGGAATATTAGGGATATTCTAGGGATATGTGTGGGGAAATTCTGCTGACCAATCACAGAGCAGCAACTCGCATAAACGCGGCCTTATCTGGCCAATCGCCTTGCTCTCAGCTGTCAGGGAGCCCGATAAATACATTTAAAGAGACACTTCAAATGCCGCCAGACTGTTACGATAATACATTGCCGCCATATTAGCCTTTCAGCGTAATATTCTCCCGCTGAATACTACAGAGACGTACCCAGGGTATACCTTGATGCGCTGATCCTAGGTTCGAGTCCTGCGTGCCCGAGATTAGCATCTATGGACCACTGTGGCCCGCGCCGTACCGAGGCCTGCCGTACCCGTGGCCGCGGCGATACTCCGTTATAGTGGACGAGAACTGCGTGTTCGCTCTTTAGGTCAGACAAGACACACTGGGGGGCTAACACCTCACTCTGACACACTTGTATGCAAGGATAGTATAACTTTATAATATCCTTGCTTGTGTGTGTGCGTGTGTACGTCAGACATTTGACACCACCATCACCGCATCATTATAGCGGCCAAACTTGTATGATGAACTATACGTTTTGATTCAAGAAGTCGACCGATATATATATTTAATATATTAGGTTTGCCCTAATATGAATGTATTACAAGTATAGGTATTGTATGTTAAATATGATATATATGGAGTCAATGATGCACAAAACACATCACATTTCAAACAGGCAAGCATGAAATGGCTCTATAATACACAATAAACATAAAATATAGTGATACAACTTGTATTTTGTTGTTTGTTGATGTCTTGTCGCTTCAAATCTCACTCCCGTAGGGAGTTAAGGGTGGTCCCGACCACCCTTAACCTCGCGGTCCCGTAGCAAGTGAGAAAACGGTTTGAGCATCACCCGTAGAGGCGCTACGAGGTAAAAGCCCCCTAGGGTAATACTTACGGACCCGTAACTCTTTCGAGCATCTCCCCCCAGATCATTGATATATATCAGAAAAAGAGTAGGACCCAGGACCGAGCCCTGAGGCACCCCACTAGTAACATCTAACCAATCAGATGCCTCGCCATTTATTACTACCCGTTGTTTACGATTTGAAAGCCAATCGCCAATCCATGTACATAACTGCTCTCCTAAGCCATGTGCCCTTAGCTTGGTCAAAAGTCGCTTATGGGGAACTGTATCGAAGGCTTTCTGAAAATCAAGGTAAATTTTATCCGAGGGAATTTTAGCGTCCCAGTTTGAATAAATGACATTGAAAAAATCGAGTAGGTTTGTTAAGCAGGATCTCTTATTACGAAATCCATGCTGGGAGTTTAATATTGAGTTATTTTCATCGAGAAAAGACACTATTTTATCCCGCAATATTTTCTCAAATAGTTTAACAATCACAGACGTTAGACTAATTGGGCGATAATTACTTGCGAGGCTCTTACTCCCTTTCTTGAATATCGATGTAACATTAGCTAATTTCCACATACTAGGCACATTTTTGTCCATTAGCGATTTGTTGAAAATAGTCTTTAATGGGAGCGAAAGTTGACTATGACATTCGCGAAGTAATCTCGGCGAGATTTCGTCCACCCCCACGGATTTTTTTGGGTCAAATTTCTGCAAATACTTTGATATTTCGTCTACTGTTATCTCTCCTATTACCAATCTATCACTTTTGAGTCCCGCAAACATGTTTACTGGTTCTGGTAATGGAGCTTCGTCTTCTTTAATAAAAACTGCATTAAAGTAGTCATTGAGTACGGACGCCATACTCTTATTATCATTTACCAAGATGTTGTTCTTATCTTTCAGTGTCCCAATACATGTTTTGACATTTTTCTTACTTCAATCAATCATTGGGGGCATACGCCGGGGGGCGCGTCGCCTCGCCCACCCTACGACGCCACTCCCGG
>JACEEZ010008564.1:385000-400000 GCA_016584305.1 Chionoecetes opilio
AACAACTGAATAACTCTGCGCCATCCATGCATGCATATGAAAATTATGAATCTTGCAAAAAGTCTTGTGTCTTGAGTGTGTGTGTGTGTGTGTGTGTGTGTGTGTGTGTGTGTGTGTGTGTGTGTGTGTGTGTGTGTGTGTGTGTGTGTGTGTGTGTGTGTGCTTGCGCGTGTGTGTGTGTGTGTGTGTTTGCGTGTGTGTGTGTGTGTGTGTGTGTGTGTGTGTGTGTGTGTGTGTGTGTGTGTGTGTGTGTGCGTGTGTGTGTGTGTGTGTGTGTGCGTGTGCGTGTGTATGTGTGTGTGTGCGTGTGAGGTGAGTGTGGCGTGGGCAGGTCAGGTATTCGTGAGGTCGTGACAGCAGAGGCTTGGCTGGCAGCTGCTTGGCCAGCCACCACCACCACCACCACACACCACCACCACCACCACCACCACCACCACCACCACACACCACTACCACCACCACCACCACCACCACCACCACACACCACTACACCACCACCACACCACACACCACCACCACCACCATCACCACCACACACCACCACCACCACCATCACCACCACACACCACCACCACCACCATCACCACCACACCCACCACGTGTGAGGGTGAGTGTGTGGCGTGGGCAGGTCAGGTATTCGTGAGGTCGTGACAGCAGAGGCTTGGCTGGCAGCTGTTGGCCAGCCACCACCACCACCACACACCAACCACCACCACCACCACCACCACCACCACCACACACCACTACCACCACACCACCACCACCACCACCACCAACACCACTACCACCACCACCACCACACACCACCACCACCACCATCACCACCACACACCACCACACCACCATCACCACCCACACCACCACCACCACCATCACCACCCAACACCACCACCACACCACCACCACCACCACACCACCACCACCACCACCATCACCACCAAGACCCGACTCCATTTTCGTCTCATAAAGATACTTGAAAGTTAATTGAAAGAAACCTGCGTGGTGGAATTTCCTTCGCCACAATTGAGATTCTTCTGCGCTATTTAGCCCATGCACTGATTTCATCGACCCGCTTCCCTCCTATTCCTCCTTGACCTAACTAAAATAATATCTGTATTAAACTTTATTTCCTGTTACACTTATTAGTTTTCGTATTGAGGGCCAGATCTTTATTTTTCTATCATCCAATTTGTGATTGCAACTGATCAATAACTAATAATAAGACAATTGATGTCAAAAACTTGTACCCCCAAAATAACCCAGTCGTAATAATACCTTTAATGTTCTTAACGTTAAGTAGCTATAATCCTGCACTGATACTCCTGTAATTTCTTGGTGTGATGAACCAAGGGACGAAAATACCCCCCCTCTAACCACCTCTACCCCCCCTCTACCACCCCTTTACCCCCTCTACCCCCCTCTTCCCCCCTCCCTCCTTGGAAGCTCAGACAGGACCCGGCGTGTCTGTTTCTTTTACTGTGTGCGGTCACATGTCTGTTTTACTTTTACTGTGTTTACTGTTTTTTACTCATGAGTAAATCTCTAAACCACAGAGCGTTCTCGCCATTTGTCATTACGATCTTGAATGATGCCCAGCTTAAATATTAGCACTCCCTTATTGGAGGCAGAAGAATGAGCAGCAAACTGTATCCTCATACGTTACCAGATACGGACCCACAAAATTGTCCACTCACAACTATAGCACTTAAATTCATTTCCTCATGTATGTATGGCATGTTATTTATTTTCCTGTATGCCTTCGGGTGAAAATAACATTATAATTATTATTATCATTATTATTACTATTATTATTTTTATTTCCTCTACGTATATTATTGCATATGGTAACACCTTCATCACTCGACCATCGTGAATCGACACACACAAGCTTGTTCATCATAACAATCTCAAGGCATCGGGAAGGGAGTCACCATTGATCGCACCAGGCATCTCCGTGTTGTGCCCAGGATGCTAAATATATAAGTGGAGTGTTGCTTACAGTGTTTGGCGTGCAGGAGTGTTGCTCGCGTGCTATATTTGTATCCTTTACCTCTGTTTTGCTGCATGACACGCCTTTGCCGGGTCTTCTCACTATGTTATTAGCACGCACTTCTCGCACACTCAAGAGGCTGGTGTATTACTGAGAGCATAACCTGACGTTACTTGATAATGCAAGTTTTTAGGTTTTTTTCTTTTTGGGGAGGGGAGTTTCTAAAGACATTACGAACACACGATTAGCAAGCTGCACTCACACGCACACACACACACACACACACACACACACACACACACACACACACACACACACACACACACACACACTCAGACAACAGGATACTCCGTAGTGTAGTGGTAGCACGCTCGGTTCACAACCGAGAAGTCCCGGGTTCGATCCCCGGGAGGAGCGGAAACAGTTGGGCTGTTTCCTTAAAACCCGAGCCCCTGTCCACCCAGCAGTGAATGGGTACCGGGTGTTAGCCGGGGGTTTGTGACCCGCCTCCCGGGGTGCTGGCTTCAGCCAAAAAAACTAAGGACTAAGGATGAATGATAAAAATGTAGATATGGAGACGGGGCCATACGAGCGTTGCTCAGGCCCTGTAAAATACAACTAGATGAATACAACTAGATATATACACACACACACACACACACACACACACACACACACACACACACACACACACACACACACACACACACACACACACACACACACACACAAAGACTAGTATTGCGCTAAAAACTGATATTCAGATGATATTTAAAACTTCTTATGATTTTCAAAACTGGCTAAATAGTTGTTGTTGTTGTTGTTGTTGTTGTTGTTATCATTACTATTGTTGTTGCTGCTGTAAACAGTATCGTAGGCAAAAAAAAAATCAGTATTCTTGGTGGATCTCCGTGGACCTCAGTATGCCTACACATATACCCTTGCCAGTTTGCGCAGGAGACAAGTACGGCAGCGAGGCAGGGCAGTGTTTACATGGCATAAAATGTGATCAATTTTCGCTGACCACTGGCTGCTGTGATCGTGTTTGTGGACGCTGGCTGACTGCTTGCGTGTGTGTGTGTGTGTGTGTGTGTGTGTGTGTTGGGGGGGAGGGGGAAGCGCCTCTTGGACTACAACGATTAAGAGGTCATTAAGCTCTTGGTTTCCATTGCGCACTTGTAAACAATATCACCTAATTTTGTGCAATGGACTATAGTCTTTCCAATGTATCAAGTCACTTTAGTCGCTTTAATGTATACCCATTACCATTATAATTACAATATATATATATATATATATATAATATATATATATATATATATATATATATATATATATATATATATATATATATTCCTACTCTCCCCTATGGTGAGCGAACAATACCTCCCTCACAAGGGGGGGAGAACAAAACTACCGCTCTACTAATTGAGAGCGTGGTTGGTGGATAACTTCCACAAGTGACTTGATAGAATGGAAAGACTATAATATACTTTACAGAGCCTACAACCAGATATTGTGCCCATCGTGGAGGAGTACTGATAAATAGATTCTCTGGGGATAATCCTGAGAATCTTCCTGGACTTGATTGATGTGTGAGGAGGTGGGATTACAGGACATAAAATGATTCCTTAAATAAGTAAGTAAGTAAGGAAGGAAGGAAGGAAGGAAGGAAGGAAGGAAGGAAGGAAGGAAGGAAGGAAGGAAGGAAGGAAGTGCCTTTGTAAGTAGCGAGGAGAGACAAGGAGAATTTCAGCCCAGCCCAGCCAGACGGAATGAAAGACATACATAGGTAGGATAATTATGATCTCTTTTATCCATTCTACCGAAGACATGCGACGGATTTCTTTGGCAAATTTAACCTCTTGAGGCCCAGAACGTAATTTCCATTGTAATTTGGCTAACATTAGAAGTTTTTTAGTGATTATAAGCAATATTTTATTGATATAACCTGTTTAGTATCCTTGTCGACTAACTAATTTGGTATATTCAGTTACTTTTCGCAATTTAATGGCTAACAACATACGAGTTTTTATAGCAAAGGAAAGTCTGGGCGTGAAGGGATTAAAAGGCTAAGACCAAATGTTTTGTTCTGTCATCTCTTACATAATTTGTGAGAAAAAAAAATTGACTCCCACACATGAAAACTGAAGACAATTTATGTTTTTGTTCAGAGGTGAAAGTCTCTCTCTCTCTCTCTCTCTCTCTCTCTCTCTCTCTCTCTCTCTCTCTCTCTCTCTCTCTCTCTCTCTCTCTCTCTCTCTCTCTCTCTGGTGGTAGTGGTGGTAATGGTAGAAGAGAGCGGCAATGAGGAGACTTTCTAATCACGTAACTGTAGGTATGTCAGTTCACTCCAGGTTTCCTTTTCTGCGGTTATGCGACCTTGGTATTTTTCCTCATGTTACATACTTTTTTTTCTGTTACATTTCCTGCCACCGTATTCCCTAAACTTGCGTGAAGACCACAGAAGTCTACAGCAAGTTTTAACTTCTGGCCAAACATGTGAATTAAATTGGCCTTTCTCTCTCTCTCTCTCTCTCTCTCTCTCTCTCTCTCTCTCTCTCTCTCTCTCTCTCTCTCTCTCTCTTCTCTCTCTTCTCTCGTAATCTCTTTTGAACACCACATCGCCGTTATACTTTGAAGAAAATGAAAAAAACACTTCAAAGTTAACATTATCGGCAGAATAAACACCTTTGCCAATGATACCAATACCAACGCATCTATAGATTCTTCAGCACGAGCCCTTTAATGATAAGAATTTTAATCCACGTACGTACAAAATAAACAATAACAAAAAGATTCATATAAAAGTTTGCCATCTGAATGAAGAAATAATTTAGGAAACGATATCGCACGGAAAACCAATTATTTCAGTGTGAATTATGAAACAGAGAGAGAGAGAGAGAGAGAGAGAGAGAGAGAGAGAGAGAGAGAGAGAGAGAGAGAGAGAGAGAGAGAGAGAGAGAGAAATAAGAAAAAGAAAGAAGGGTTGCAAAGGAGAAAATGCGAGACGCGAATGAGGAGGAAATAAAGGGATGATAAAGGCGGAAGTGAAGTAAAAGGAGAACTTGAAGACCGAGTGAAAGGGAAAGAAAATGAGAAGGAAGGAGGAGGAGGAGGAGGAGGAGGAGGAGGAGAGGAGGAGGAGGAGAGGAGGAGGAGGAGGAGGAGGAGCTGCCGGCTATCGATATTTAGTCACTGTTGCCACATCACGGAATTTTTCTCACTTTGATTATTATATACCACACACACACATACACACACACACACACACACACACACACACACACACACACACACACACACACACACACGCACGCACGCACGCACGCACCCGCACGCACACACACACACACGCACGCACGCACGCACGCCTCTCTCTCTCTCTCTCCTCTCTCTCTCTCTCTCTCTCTCCTCTCTCTCCTCTCTCTCTCTCTCTCTCTCTCTCTCTCTCTCTTCTCTCTCTCCTCTCTCTCTTTCTCTCCTCTCTCTCTCTTCCTCTCTCTCTCTCTCCATCATAACCATCATCTCCAGTCTTCTCTCGCCCTCCTCTCCCACCTCCCTTTATCCCATCTCTTCAACCCTTCTTGTCGCCTTCCGTAAACACTCTCGGAAACCTCTTCTTCTTCTTCTTCCTTCTTGTATTCCTTCGCTATTGTGGAATGTGAAATTATAAGTCATTTATATGCTGAGAAAAAGAGACAAAATACACTTACTAGTAAAAAAAATTAACGATGTGTTAGTCTGTGTGTGACTGTGTGTGTGTGTGTGTGTGTGTGTGTGTGTGTGTGTGTGTGTGGTGTGTGTGTGTGTGTGTGTGTGTGTGTGTGTGTGTGTGGTATGTGATTCACCCATGGTCTTGTCCACGCGAGTTAGACTCGCGATCGCCAGTTTCACACTCATCGGTGTGAGCTTGGAGCTCATTATTACCGATCTTTGGGCAATGCTAAGATCCTCACACACCACAACCCCCCATCCCCTTGCTGAAGGGGGACAGTAACCGCCCGAATTTCTCATTGGAAAAGTCCCCGGGTATGAGCAGGTGTGTGTGTGTGTGTGTGTGTGTGTGTGTGTGTGTGTATTCACCCATGGTCTTGTCCACGCGAGCTGGCTCGCGATCGCCAGTTTTCACCCTCTCAGTGCGAGCTTGGAGCTCATTATTACCGATCTTTTGGCAATGCTGGGACCTCACACACCACACACCCCATCCCCTTGCTCAAGGGGGACAGTAACCGCCCGAATTTGTCAGTGAAAAATCCTCGGGAGCACGAGGATTCGAATCGCCTACCCACAGAATGGGAGCCCGTCACGTTATCAACCTGACCATCGCGCGGTGTGTGTGTGTGTATGTGTGTGTGTGTGTGTTGTGTGTGTGTGTGTTGTGTGTGTGTGTGTGTGTGGGTGTGGGTGGTGGTGTGTGTGTTGTGTGTGTGTGTGTGTGTGTGTGTGTGTGTGTGTGTGTGTGTGTGTGTGTGTGTGTGTGTGTGTGTGTGTGTGTGTGTGTGTGTGTGTGTGTTCTTCTCTGCTATAAACACCAAGTACGTTAGCTTTGTCTATATACATATGAGGAAAAATTAAACATACAACGATTACAATCCCTAACTTACTCTTAAGGCAGGCGAAAAAAGAAAACTTAAAACCCAAACGAGACAGTATACACTCTCTGCCTATAAGAACATAATCTAAGAACATATGAAAATAAAGAAGCTACAAGAGGCCGTGGGACCTACAAGTGGTAGTTCCTGTGCCTATAGTATCGATATTTGAGTACCTAAGATACCTGCCCTGAAATCCTATTAAACATTAAGCTAGTGAGGGTGTACAACAATCTATGCAGTGAACAGTGCACGCGTTCACTTCCTTGCAACCAGCGACGCACTCTAATGCAGGCAAGACTGGGGCGCTTCCTGATTGGCCAAGACCCTTATGCATATCGGCCGCAGTGTTGTTGAGGCGTTATGTAGTGCTGTGTTTACCTGCTTCTCCCGCTGGGCTAAAACCTAAATGCGTTTCCTGGTATTTGTTCTGTCTTTTTTTTCACCTTTTTTAAATTTATAATGTGTGTGTGTTTTCGCGTTGGAAATGAAGCATGACATGTATAGCGTGTATATAAAGTGTAAAATGTTTATGTATTTGCATCCAACGCGAACTAAAGCACTCGCCACACATAACGATTTCATGGTAAATAGTAAAGATGGAGTCGAATTATTACCATCATTATCATCATTACTATTATCAATGCTTTTATGCTTTTATTATCATTATCATCATAATTCTAAGTTAGTTGACGAGTACGCGAGTCTCTGAAATAATCCTTTTTAAACAAGAGCACAAGAGGACCTCCGATTCGAGGGAGGAACACAACGGTGTGGCGAAAGGGAAGTGGTGGAGGTGGTGGTGGTAGTGGGGGTGGTGGTGGTAGTGGTGGTGGTGGTGGTGGTGATGGTGGTGGTGGTGGAGGTGGTGGTGGAGTGGTGGTGTGGTGGTGGGTGGTGGTGGTGGAGGTGGTGGTAGTGGTGGCAGTGATGGCAGTGGTAGTGGTGGTGGTGGGTGGTGGTGGTGCTGCTGGTGGTGGTGGTGGTGGGGTGGTGGGGGTGGTGGTGGTGGGGGTGGTGGTGGTGGGGGTGCTGCTGGTGGTGGTGGTGGTAGTGGTGGTGGTGGTGGGGGTGGTAGTGGTGGTGGTGCCAGTCTTCATGGGACCAAAGGAACAAAACAGCGGCCCCCAATATTTGCTTCCTGTGAAGAGCCTCGACCGCGTATTTTTACCGCTGGTTCCTGCAGTTGTCTCCTGAGTTATTTTTTGTATAGAAAGTTGTTTAAGGCAGCATTTATGGACCTGTGTTTGTGGCCCTGTGTTTGTGGCCCGGTATGAGGCAGTTTTGTGGTCTATATATATGACCCTTTGCTAAGGAAAGGGTTCTTGGGTTGTGTTTAAAGAAGGGTTTGTGACTTTGTGAGTGAGGCATGTTCTGTGGTTTGTGGGTTAATGTTTATGTCACAAAATTTGAAGTAATATGCTATTCCATCTTCTTTCAGGAATGTCAAAGGCAGCATTTCTCTTTGTAGTGGTGCTTGTCTGTTTACTTTTGTTGCATTGCTTCTGTGTTGGTAACAGAGGCAGTTGTTCTATACGTGTGGCACTCTGTCTTTGTGATGTGTGTACCAGTGTATGTACCTCGTATGTAGCAGTGAGTCTCAGGCCTTATGTGCGTGAGTGTGTGAGTGTGTGGGGCAGTGTGGATGTGGCAGGGCGTCGAGGGCAGTGCATGGGGTGCTTCGTCTTGGAGAACATGTATGAGACACGTTGCGGTAAGGTTTGTTGCTTGGTGTTTGTAGCAGTACGTGTACCTCAAGCAGTGGGTTTGTGGCCCTGACGCTTAAACAGGATGGTCTTCGTTTTGTGTGTGTGTGTGTGTGTGTGTGTGTGTGTGTGTGTGTGTGTGTGTGTGTGTGTGTGTGTGGTGTGTGTGTGTGTGTGTGTGTGTGTGTGTGTGTGTGTGTGTGTGTGTGGTGTGTGTGTATTCATCTAGTTGCATCATCTAGCTGTATTTTACAGGTCCAGAGCAACGCTCGTATGGCCCCGTCTCCATATCAACATTTATTTTTCTCATTCATCCTTAGTGTTGGCCGAAACCACAACCCCGGGAGGCGGGTCACAAACCCCCGGCTAACACCCGGTACCCATTCACTGCTGGGTGGACAGGGGCTCGGGTTTTAAGAAGACCGCCCGTCTGTCTTCGCTCCGCCCGGGGATCGAACCCGGGACTTCTCGGTTGTGAGCCGAGCGTGCTAACCCTTACACTGCGGAGTTCCCTAACCTATGGGTGTATGTGTGTGTGTGTGTGTGTGTGTGTGTGTGTGTGTGTGTGTGTGTGTGTGTGTGTGTGTGTGTGTGTGTGTGTGTGTGTGTGTGTGTGTGTGTGTAGGAGTTTGTTACATAATTGCGTCTATTACTTTTAACCACGAATTTCACGAAGCTATTTGTTATCATTTTTTTCCTTTAGTCAATTTCACTCTAACATAAGAAACTAAAAGAGAAACTAGAGACAATAAAAAACAATAACTTCATTTTCCCAATCATATTACCTTCCTCAAATTCATTCACTGTGTACAAGCTTCTTATTGCAATTCATCTTCACAAAGTCAACTGAATAATATTGCTGAACGCGAGCATACGTAACAGAGCAATACAATACCCATACACTCAACGTTGGTTTCGTATATACAGCTTTCACACGATATCTGACACTTATTGGACAACTTCTCATACACTTGGCTTGGACAGGATATACACAATACAGGGAATATGATGTTTTGAAATTCCTCGTACACTAAATACCACTACTATAATTATACATCCCACTATCACCGTCACTTTTACCCCTGTCCGATTTTCCCTTACAGACATTCCCTTGCCTACCTACCAGCCACACGCTCCCAGCCTCTTTTAATCTGTGTTAAGGCGATTATATCTTACTATTCCAAACCCTACTCTCTCTCTCTCTCTCTCTCTCTCTCTTCTCTCTCTCTCTCTCTCTCTCTCTCTCTCTCTCTCTCTCTCTCTCTCTCTCTCTCTCTCTCTCTCTCTCTCTCTCTCTCTCTCTCTCTCTCTCTCTCTCTCTCTCTCTCTCTCGTATCAGCTTCCTCTTTGCCCAGCCTCCTCCAACACCTCGACTCTTTCTCCCTTCCCCCTTATCACCCTGCCCCCCCTGCCCCCCCTTCCTCTCTGCCTCCTGCCCCCCAATCCCCCTGCCCCCTCCCCCCCTCCCTTGTTCATGAGGAATGGGTCAGCTGCTGAAGACGTGGAGAGCGGTTATGTTGTTCCTCTCCCTCCCTCTCGCCCTCTCCATCCAACTACCCTTCCCATTCCCACAAGCAATTCCCTCCCACCTCTCTTCCACTTTATCCATGCTCTCCTTCCCTCACTCCCTTCCTAATACAGCCTTGACCTTACACAGAAAGCCAAAATGACTGTCGTGACCTTATACAGAAAGCTAAAATGACTGTCTTGACCTTACACAGAAAGCTAAAATGACTGTCTTGACCTTACACAGATAGCTAATGACTCTTTCTAGAGTTAATAGCTTGCACACACACACACACACACACACACACACACACACACACCACACGCACACGCACACGCACACGCACACACGCACACACGCACACACCACACACACACACACACGCACACACCACACACGCACACACACACACACACCACATCACACACACACACATACACACACACACAGACACACACACACACACACACACACACACACACACACACACACACACACACACACACACACACACACACACAGATATGTAGAACGGCAGGAAAAAAGTCAGTTATGCTCTGCTCTCTAGTAGCCTTCAGTCCGTCCTTCTCTGCATACATCGCATATTTATGAAGCTGTCAACGGTAAATCATTCTGAGATGTACTATAATCGCCACAGCCGACTTCCCACCCCAGCCACCATCTTTTTCCCCAGCAAGAAAAACTTCCCCACGGGTTTACCATAGGCGACATTTTTTACCCTAGTTAGTAAAATTCATAGCGCCTCCCTGTCTGTCCTCCCTCCTCCTCCCCTCATTCTCTCTCTCTCTCTCTCTCTTCTCTCTCCTCTCTCTCTCTCTCTCTCTCTCTCTCTCTCTCTCTCTTTCTCTCTCTCTCTCTCTCTCTCGCCGCTTCAGTATGCTGCGTGGCTACTCGTCTCGATACAAGAATGAAAGTAATGTATGCGTAGTCATGTTTATTATTTTGATATAATTAATTATTCATGCATTATTCTTAATATGGTTATCCTTATTATCATTATTACTATTATCACTTTTATAGTATCATTATTACTATTACTATTAACATTAAGTCCTCACCATCATCATTATTGTTATCATTCAATATCAGCAGTTGTATTGCTGTTAGTATTCGTATTAGTCTGATTGTCGTTCGTCGTCGTCATCATCATCATCATCATCATCATCATCATCATCATATCATCACGTGAGATTCATAATTATGTCTTACACACTAAACCTCTCCGCAGAATTATACAATGTCTGGCAATAACGAGCAAGCTTTCCTCCATCCAGCAAGGTAATTGGAAAAAAAACCGGCAGAATTCCTCTAGAAAGATGAAACGTCGAGAGCAAAACACCTATGTAGTGAAGTGTGGTCTTGCAGGCGTCGAATGTCACCCTAAGGCAACATAATAATTTGGTAACGCAGCAATCGTCGCAAAGAAATAGGTAAAGAACGCAGGAGACCTTAAGGCAACATAATACTTTGGTAACGCAGCAATCGTCGCAAGGAAAAAGGAAAGAACGCAGGAGACCTTTTTAGACGGCAGAAAATGACGTCTGGAAGTGTAGAAGCAGAAGCATTGGCGCCTTAGGAGGGCAATACTGTCGCTCAGGGGCTGCAAGAAGTGACTGCGGCGCGCCCAAGACCCTGCCTGCGGTTGGTCTCGACGCGCCACCATGCAAATGAGCGGAGGGATGAATGATAAACAGGCGAGGATCAATCAGCCAAGTTGTGACGGAGGCGTTGCGTGGAGGGGAAAAAATGGCCTGCATAAGAGATAAGAGAAGTTGCAATTTGTAGGCTCAGAAAAAGGAAGGAGATTTGGATAACTAACATGATAAAGGACTTTTCCTTACACTGAAGAGATAAATGTGGGTACAAAAAGTAGAGTGAAAAACGTGAAAGAAAAATTAATAAAGAGGAGAGCTATAAAATAAATGTATAAATTGATAGACAGAGATAGAAAAGCGAGACACTGAAAAGGTCACAGCGAGGAGTATATCATTTATTTCAATCATGCAGGAAAGAGGTTTGTTAAAACATTTATAAAACTAATAGAAAAGTTATTCTTGCAACGCTGTCAGTCCTCTGTGAAGCGACGAAAGGATGTGTTAAGGAAAACATATATTTCTCTATTTCTTTTATGTGACATTATCATTCTTTGTCTTGCTCTTACCTTCTTTCCCACCTCCTTTTGCATTGTTCAGTGTGTGTGTGTGTGTGTGTGTGTGTGTGTGTGTGTGTGTGTGCGTGCGCGCGCGCGTGTGTGTGTGTGTGTGTGTGTGTGTGTGTGTGTGTGTGTGTGTGTGTGTGTGTGTGTGTGTGTGTGTGTGTGTGTATGTCTCTCTCTCTCTCTCTCTCTCTCTCTCTCTCTCTCTCTCTCTCTCTCTCTCTCTCTCTGTATGCGTGTTTGCGATTCCATGAATGTAATAAGATTATGACGCGCTGCGCTTCGCTGTGCCTCTTTCCCCATGCTGCCGTGTCGACCCAGTGCCTCAGCGACCCATTCATTGAACGAGGGCTGAGGCGCCGCCATCCTATTAGTTTAATGATAACTGAACGACACGCACAAGGCTACTCAAAGCACCAGGGAATTAGCAACAGGTTATACAAGGAGAGAAAACTTCAAGACACGTAAAGGTTTTCAATGTCTCCAGGAAATGTTTAGGTATTAACTATATTTTTCAGATGTACTGTAAGATCATAACTAATTGGAAACCATGTGACGGGGAAGTAAGGAAAAGCATTTGTTAAATCCTCATATCTACGTTGGGTGGGAAAAGCGACGATATTGATGTAAGAAAAAAATAATGGAGGTGAAACTGAAGTCTCAAAATTAATTTACAATTCCCCGACGCGACCCAGACAGCGCCTCTCGTCTACAGGCCAGAGTGAGAGAGAAAGAGAGAGAGAGAGAGAGAGAGAGAGAGAGAGAGAGAGAGAGAGAAGAGAGAGAGAGAGAGAGAGAGAGAGAGAGAGAGAGAGTGTGTGTGTGTGTGTGTGTGTGCCGTGGAAGCGTAAAGAGGAGGCTGCCAGAGGGAGTGTGAGGGGAGAAGTAAGGGGAGGTGTGAGGGAGGCAGGGGTGTGCACGTACAGCGAGCGAGTGAGTGTGTAGAAATAGTAAATGTTGGGTTTGTTCATGGACAAAGATTTACAACTACGTGAAGAGAGAGAGAGAGAGAGAGAGAGAGAGAGAGAGAGAGAGAGAGAGAGAGAGAGAGAGAGAGAGAGAGAGAGAGAGAGAGAGAGGTGGAATATGAACTATAGAGGAGGGTAGGAAACAAGGGGAGGGAGTGAAAATGTGAAACTCTTCGCCAGCTACTGTACTATGTAGGGAGAGAGACAATAGGGCGAATGGCGGAGGCTGATGAAAAATATCGTCTGACGTCTAGCGCAGAGAGAGAGAGAGAGAGAGAGAGAGAGAGAGAGAGAGGTGGTGTGTGCGTGGAGAAGGAAGTAGGGGTTGCGCAGGATGCACCGCCGAGTTAAAGGTGAAGGCGATTACTGACACAAAGAATTAAGTGGGTCAGCGTGTGTCGGCCTTGCGCTGGGCTGAGTCGCAAGGGAGGCCGTGCGTGCGTGTCTGGCCTAGAGAGAGAGAGAGAGAGAGAGAGAGAGAGAGAGAGAGAGAGAGAGAGAGAGAGAGAGAGAGCTAACGTGTGTGTATGAGTGTGTTCTGCCTAGCTACAGCGCGCCAGTTCTCTTCCCTCTCCACCCCTTCCTCACATCCCTCCCCCTAACCTTGCATGCAGTCTAGCCTAGAAGGGACAATAACAGCACACACACACACACACACACACACACACACACACACACACACACACACACACACACACATACACACACACACACACACGCACACACACAAGAAGGGTGTTAACCAGTCTTATTAACGCGACGCTCACCACCACCTCTGCAACACCGCCAACACCAGCGCCAGCCGCAGTGGTATTCAACATTAAGGGGGATGTTCCAAAGGCCCCGCGCGCGTGTGTGTGTGTGTGCGTGTGCGTGCGCGTGTGTGTGTGTGTGTGAACATGCGTGCGTGGATGCGTGTTAGAGAGAGAGAGAGAGAGAGAGAGAGAGAGAGAGAGAGAGAGAGAGAGAGAGAGAGAGAGAGAGAGAGAGAGAGAGAGAGACTAATCAATTGGAGAGTGTAGAGGGTAGACGAGTGAATCCCAGACACTCTTGTTGTAACCACCTCGAGTAGATAAGTAGTATAAGTGGTGCCACGATACTATAATATGTATGAAGGGTAACAGACGAGGTGCACTATTTCTAGGATCTTTAATTGTCTTATTGGTAACAGTGAGCCACATCGTCATCATCAGCAGCAACAGTACATATTATATAGAAGGGCAATAGAATGAACGTTTTTTTTTTTTTAATTAGTGGCTTCCTTCTACTACTAACACCCCAACCACCACTACTATTACTATTATCAATAAAAGTAGTGGGATTACTATTGTTACTATTATCCTTATCCTTAGTAGTAGTAATGGTAGTAGGAGGAGCAGGAGTAGGAGGAGGAAAGGAAGGAGACAGAGGTGAAATAGTATGCAGTAGTAGTTTTAGTAATACGAATAGTCGTATTGGTTGTAGTGGTGATAGTGATGTTAGGAGTAGTAGTAATGGGCTGTTGTACTGGGTTATATAGAAACACAAGTAGTCCTACGTGTAATCAACTACAGCAGAAAATCAGCAATGCTACTTTAAACAGCAGCAACTGTACTATAATACAGTAGTAGTAGTAGTAGTAGTAGTAGTAGTAGTAGCAGTAGTAGTAGTAGTAGTAGTAGTAGTAGTAATAGCAGTAGTAGTAGTAGTAGAAGTAGTTGTTATAGTACTAGTTGTTGTCGTTGTTATTGATGTTATTGTTGTTGTGGTAGTAGTAGTAGTAGTAGTTAGTAGTAGTAGTAGTTTCAGCTGGTGATATCGAGGGCATTGTGTGTAGCAGCTGTAGCACGGGAGACCTGAGCACCATCGATAAACAAGAGATGCGAGAGTAGAAACAGAGCGTAGTGAAAGAGGCGCGGCACCTCGTCTGTGTGGAGGGGCGGCCGCTGTCACGCAGAGGACGGCAGCGAACGACCATCCCCAATGCCGGTGAAACAAGGATGCGGTAATGGTGGACGTCGAAGAGAGGAGGAGGTGGGAAGGGAGAAGAGAGAAGGAAGGGGGGGGAAGGGAAGGCCA
>JACEEZ010008564.1:407500-410000 GCA_016584305.1 Chionoecetes opilio
TGCAACGCTACATGGCGCTGAAAATGATGTGACAAAAAAATAGAAAAACAAAACACTTCAACGCAAACTCGACGACCAAACAAACCTTTGTCGAGTTCATTTCAAAATGGAATCCCCTTCACAAAGGAACGAAAGGCCGCCAGAGGAAATATTTAATCTGGTGAGGAATGGGCATATTTACCTCCTCCTAAATACCAGACGTAACTCTCTTTGTGCGCCAATACCTACGTGTGGACTGACTGGCTCTCGGGGGAGGGGGGGGGAGGAGGGGAGGGGCGAAGTAGAAGGTAGAGATGGATGGATGGATGGATGGATGGATGGATGGAAAGGAGGAGGTAAGAGCAGGAAAAATGAATAGATGAATGAATGATGGAAGGAAGGTATGAAGGAGGGAATGAAGTTAGGAGGTAAGAAAGAAAAAGGGGGAAGAAAAATATAACAGGAACGTTCAAGACTGTACATTATAGTTTACAAATAAATGTGTAGCCAAGGAAGGAAAAAAATAAAGGACAAAGAGAAAATCATGAAGTGGAAGAACACAAATCAAGGTGTTTTTTTTTTAAGGGAAAGTCTTGACGAGAGGGGCTGCGGAAAGAAATTAAAGAATGGCGAGAAAAGACTAACGATAAAATTCAGGGTTACAGAGGAAATCTAAGCGTGATTTGGCAGCTCACAAGACGGGACAAAAACAAGTGGATTGGATGAAAGATGTAGTTTGAGAAAGTATGTAAGAGTGGAGATGTATAATGTTGGCAGAGGGAAAGTGGATGGAGGGAGAAAGTGAGGTCATTCTGGTCGGCCGGCAGCCATACGCGTATTGGCAGAAAGCAGGTGACAGCAGCCGCTCCCTTGCCCAGCCCTGACCTGACCATACACTACAGTATATCACTAGTAGCACAGCTACTCAGTGAATCAGTTGCTAATTCATTGAAATTTTGTCTGCAGGAACAAATCAGCAATTTTGAGGGCTGTGAAGCGACTATAAATTTCATTATGATGTTTAACACTGTTTTTGACATAATGAATTCCAGTTAAAATTCCACAATGCAGTGGCTACAAGTCTCCAATTCAAAAGGAAAATTCAGATAAGGTAAAAGATTTTTGTATGAAAGCAAAAACGTATATCAGATCACTTAAATTTCCTGATAGATTGGAGATTCTGAAGTCAAATCGAAAAACAGGTTTTCTTGGATTTTTTTTGTATACGGAGTTTTCAGATCCTTCATGAAAATGTAATTGTATCTAATGGTTCAAAACTTGTTTTCAATGACGTATAAATTACGTCAAGACCATACAGAACAGTTTTTTGGGGGAAAGTAAGGCATATGGGAGCATGCAATAATAATCCCACCGTCAGACAGTTTTCTGCTGCCTACAAGAAGTTGCTGGTACATATGTTAGCTATTGTGAGTGGTAACTTGCCTCCCCCTGGTAACTGTAACTGGATTTTTTTACATCATAAGGGACTGAACAAGGGAAAAACAAAAGAAGTAACAAAAATCTCGCAAAACTGCCCGGCCCGGGAGGCCACCAGACATCCAGCGGTGGCCTTGACTGTCTTGCCCAGCATCCATGGGGCCAAGGTACTGGCCAGACGCGCTGCCGTCTGTTCCGCAGGGCAACAGTATCGCCAGCTGGTGCAGACATCGAGGCAGGCAGCCTGGCACAAACAAGCCACGAACAACAACGAGCCGTTACGCCCCGCCCAGCAGCTGTCCCGAGCCGAGGAGGTCGTCCTACACCGACTTCGGCTTGGCTACCTTACCAAGCTACTTGGCTTGGAGAAGCTGAGGGACGGGTTTGAGGAGCGGCCGTGTGAGCACTGTCCTTATCTGGCCCCCCGTCTTTTGATCCACTACCTGCTTTCCTGCCCCGCTACAGCACTGCTCAGACAGCGCGTCGGCCCGCTGGAGGACGCGGCCGCCCTCGTGCTGCGGCAGGTTCAGAAAAACCTGCCCTCCTGCTGGAGGTGGCGCGTGCCCCCCCCCCCCCACACCCCGATGAACACTAAGGAGCGGGAATGACCTTACGCTCCGCCCACCTGTGACCTGACTGTGGCTGCGGCTACAGCGCGCTCATTTATTACTGTTTTTATGTATATATGTATGTGTGTGTATGTGTATGTATGAGTATGTATGTGCATATGTATATGTATATGTATATATATGTAATAGATGTAAATAAAAAAATAAAAAAAATAAAAAAGAAGTCCCTAAACAATCACAAAAACTTAACGTAATGTGGAACTGCAAGCCTGTAGACTTTATGAATAGAGTCGATCAATGAAGTATCGAGTAAGATTTGGATGCGTTTGCCTTTCTTCCATTTTGCCTGTCCTCTGCTGCTGGACACACTTTAGCATAAACATACGCACATACATACTAACTCACCAACTAGATGGATACACACCTCTCTTGAAGGAATTTATGTTGTTGAATGGTGAAAAAAACACATAAACGTTGACTATACAGAGCTTACTAACCAATGGAATGAAATGAAG
>JACEEZ010008564.1:422500-425000 GCA_016584305.1 Chionoecetes opilio
CCGTCTATGGCTGATGCTGGCTGGCTGGCTGTCTGGCTGCTGCTGTTTGTCTGGCTGTGTGGCTGGCTGGCTGGCTGGGTTCTTGGTTAGCTTTCTGTCTATGGCTGTATGTCTGGCTGGCTGGCTGTTTTTCTGGCTGGCTGGCTGTTTGTCTGGCTGTGTGGCTGGCTGGTTGGCTGGGTTCTTGGTTAGCTTTCCGTCTATGGCTGTCTGGCTGGCTGGCTGGCTGTCTGGCTGGCTGGCTGGCTGGCTGGCTGGCTGGCTGGCTGGCTGGCTGGGTTCTTGGTTACTTTCTGTCTATGGCTGTATGTCTGGCTGGCTGGCTGGCTGGCTGTTTGTTTGGCTGTGTGGCTGTCTGTCTGGCTGGGTGGCTGGGTGGCTGGCTGTTTGTCTATCTGGCTGGCTTGCTGGGTGTTCGGTGGAGTAAGCAGAGGGTGTAGGGTCGGGGTGTGTACAGCGCGTGCGTGGCTGGCTCCTGTACACCTCTCCGTGGCAATCCTTCACACCAGCTTATTCCGGCAGGGAGGTTGGTGGTGCTTAATTTAGGCGGCCCAACCTGTCCCTTGGTACAGTGTCGGGTGGCTACCAGAAAATTATTTTCCCTTGGGTCTACCCTCACCCTTTTTTTTCGTACCCATGTTACAGCATTTTCACAGCAATGTATTTCACAGGAGGATGCCGGTAAACTTCCTCTCCCATGCAGGCGAAGCGGTACTCGGGCTTAAAGGTGAAGGCAGCTCCGGAAGGCTTCGTGGATGACATTATTTTTTTCCCTTCCCTCCTCACCTCCTGCAAGTGTTGAGCACAGCGAGGCGGGAACACCACACTATAGTTATGCTAAAATGTGTGGCTTTTGTGATTCACTGTCGCTCAAGTGATCAGAAAAATTGATGTATTGTTCCTAAAGATAAAAACAAAGGCGATGCCGCAAAATGCAAATATCATCTTATGTGAAATATTTACCTTTTTTTCCCCTATCCATTCTATAATATCAGCTCCAACGCCATTCCTCTCTCGTTCCCTTTGCCCGACAAACATAATCCTTATTCCTTGTAGAAATAAAATGCAGTGCAGCTAAATCAGTCGAGGCGGCCAAATCCAGACTATCCCGAAAAAAAAGTGAGAAAAATCATATTTTGCGAAGGTCTTATTTTCCGCGAAGGAAATTGGATAAGCTAAAAGAATTAAACTTTTAATTGAATGACAGATTCTTTCAGGAAGTTTACACAGTCTGGCAATGAATCAACTCCACCTAAAGAACGACTATGAATTCTAATGGAAAAGAAATACCGGAGAAGCCATCGTGCGTTAATAACAATTATGTGGTAGTTGCTATGAATCTTCCAATCATCATATTATTGATTAGATAACACTGTTTACTCTTCCCCTTGACCTAATCGACCACGAAGGGTAAAGGTAAGTGGAGCCTTCGCTTTTACGCTTCATTAGCCCCTCAACGACACCCCTTGTAAGGCTGGGAGTGAGTGACCCTGTCCTGACACCCACAAGGCCTGCCTGGCACCCTGCTGAAGGAGGAGGAGGAGGAATACATAGGAATACATAGAAATAACAGATACCAGGAGTCCTATTGATCTATAACTAGGGTATCTGCTGAACTTCATACTACTAACTATCAACTACATGTAAGAGGACAGTTGGAAAAGGATACCATGTCCCTAAAGAAGATAGGAACATGGAAGTTTCGTAGTGAGAATGATAGGATATGAAGTATGCTAACTACAACTACCACTAACACTAATCGATCCGGGGGACGATTTAATATAACTTCGTAGGGCAATATCAAAACCCATTTACTTTACAGTACGCGTCCATTCTGTTTGTAAATGAAGTTATTGTGCTGGCTTCGACAACATTTGCTGGTAATTTGTTCCATCGATTCTAACATATTCCATAACTCTAACATTGAAATAAATTTTACGGAGATCTGTGATGAAACTGTCCATTCAGTTTTAATTAAACCGTTGTTTCTTGTTGTCACGTGAGGAGAAAGCTCGAATAGGTTATCTTGATTAATGACATCAATCATCTTGATCTTTTACGAAACAAGGCGACCAGAATTGAACGGCATATTCAAAGTGCGGTCTAACCGCACGTGTATAATCGTGTCATTACTTTAGGGGTTTTATGTTCAAAGTTGCGTTAATTGAAACCTAGCATCATATTTGCCTTTTTACTAGCAGCCAAGCAATGTGTACTGGTTTTAAGATCCTTGAGTCCCTATCAATAGAGATACGTGATGCAGACACAAAGAAGAAGAGAAAGATGCAGAGAAGCCTTGGACCAGAGGAGTAACACATAAAAGACCACCTGGTTATTTTCTCACGGAGTTACATGTTTTAATTGGCTATTCTAAAAGGGGGTGAGAACCAAGAGGAGGAGGAAGAGATGGTTGAAAGGAGAGGAGAAAAAGTCTAACACTAAAGGAAATAATAGGATTAATGCTACATTTTTCTCGGTGGTAAAGCTTGTGGACATACCT
>JACEEZ010008564.1:427500-432500 GCA_016584305.1 Chionoecetes opilio
TCCACAGCAATATCTGATTTATCATTGCCTGTTTCCTTTTTCCTTTCGGTTTTTACTGACCGCCTGTCTATTTGTCTGCCGGTCTGCTTAATTGTCTGCCAACTTGTCTGTCAGCCCGTCTATCAGTCCGTCTGTCTGTCTGTCAGTCTATCTTTGTTGATCTGTCTGTCTGTCTGTGTGCCTTCCTCCCTGTCTGTCTGTTTAGCTGTCTATCCATCTGTGTTTGTTTGTTTGTCCGTCTAGCTATTCATTTGTCTTTCATTACATATCAAACAAACTGTCCTTATTGCTAACTTTTCTTGATAAATATCGCCATGAAAAAATGTTGTAATACATAATTTAATCAACCTCGATCTGACACTCGCTCCGTTTAGTTTCCTATCCAGTCGTTACATTCTGGTAGTGAAGAGAGCTGTAGTTGTACTTGTCGTTCCACACTGTAGAACATTTTTTAAAGTAGAATGAATGAGTCACAATGCCTACTCTCACAAAAGGAAATGACGACATGCGAAACAACAAGATTTGGGGACCTTTTTTACGGGACACGAGGTCACAGTATCTGTAAAATAACTCCAATACGATGCCAAAGTATCAAGAAGTACAATAAATAACTCCAATAACTCTAATAACCCTAATAAAAATTAAAAAAAGAAAAATTAATAAAAAGTAAAATAAATAAAATAAAAAGTAAAATATCTCCAATAACGCCAAAGTATCAAGAAGTACAACAAAAAGAAGACTTAAACAGTGCATCCAAAGCCCAAGGAGAGCAGATCACAGCACGTAATAATTGGATAATGCTTTCTATATTCAAGACAAGAAAAAACTGCCTCACGTTAAAAAGGTCTACCGTCAATAACACTATAGTCGCCACGTGCACTAATGTCGCCAGGCGCCATATATTACGAATTTTACCACTAAAGCATCACTACAGACTTGTATGTGCCACGGAAGAGGCATGCACAGTAGTTTATGTTATGTACCTGTCTTCAGTGACATACAAATCTGTAGTGATGCTAAAATTCGTAATATATGGCACCTGGCGACATTAGTGCACCGTGGCGACTATAGTGTTATCTACGGTAGGTGAATCAGTAAAGTTAAAAATAAATGACGTATTCATTCATTATCTATCACTTAGCCCACGTTTATCACCGTTCCAGACACTACTGTATATCTATGCTTTAGTATTTTATGCTTCATTGTTTGGAGTCTCATGTCTCACTGCACTTCTCTCGATACGGTGAAACACTAAAGTCAAGTCAAAACGCGAAACACGGCGACGATTTTCTATCAGGCGAACAATATATCCGATGGTAACGACGCGGAGAGACGTACAAGCCACTGCGAAATGTGTCACTATATGGCGATTCTATGATTAATGTTTTCCTGGTACTCGTTGCAGGAAGGGAAGTGTTACTGGGAATATTAGTATATATAGAGAAGAAAGTCTTTGAAAACCTAAGTCTTTGTTCATCAGGCTTTCATGTTTGTTATCATAGACTGTGACGGACTTTATAATAATTGGCCGACATCGTTTACTTGTTTCAGACGTATTCTTGCTAAACACGCACTGAAAACTCATTGCACAACACTGTACCGCAACTTAATGATTTGCGGTTCTTGGTCAATATGCAGCACATTATATTACCAAGGCGATCAATGTGGCAGATTTATATACACCAACTACAATACATGTGTTTACTTTTCTATTTGCTGGGAGAGAGAGAGAGAGAGAGCGAGAGAGAGAGAGAAAAAAGAAGAGAGAGAGAGAGAGAGAGAGAGAGAGAGAGAGAGAGAGAGAGAGAGAGAGAGAGAGAGAGAGAGAGAGAGAGAGAGAGAGAGAGAGAGAGAGAGAGAGAGAGAGAGGAGAGAGAGAGAGAGAGAGAGAGAGAGAGAGAGAGAGAGAGAGAGAAAAAAAAAAAGAAGGAGAAAGCCTGAAATATTTACAGAAAGACCATTGAAATGAAAAGAAAAAAATAAAGAAAACTGGAAAAAGTATACGTTCTAAGAAAGGTAAAAAAAATAGGTAAAGAAGAGAGATACTGGTGTATTTTCTATCTAACTTAAGTCCTAGTATTATCTAAAAGTTCGTTTCGACAAGGTCAAAAAAGTAAAAGAGTCGTTACCCTAAAACTAGTACCTCCAGTGACGTCTCTTTTCCAGTTGCCGAGCCCTGAATGGAACGCCTTGGGTTTGGGGTTGGTGAAAGGCGACACCCGACAGATATCAGACAAACTATAGTCTATTTTTTTTAAACGAGGCATAAATTCCATTTTATCTTAAGGTCTCATGCTTAAAACTATGACTATGTTTACTTGATAATATGGTTAACTATGATAAAATACAGCTGAAATTTAGAAGAACCGTGCTAGTCCCTTCTCCTGGCATCAAATATCAGTCAGTAAGCAGCAAGGGGTCAGAATTTTTCGCCTCGTCAAAAAAAAGTAGACTATAGTGGTGCATTGTATTATGGATTTCTTATCAAGAGTTGCCAGGGTGGGGTAGCGGTGTACTTCCCTCTGAATAGACGTTTACCTGTGGTGCTAATTATTTAATCATTAGGGCAGAGTTGTGGAACATGTTTGGAGCGGTGACCACTATAATCTTCTTTTTTCGTGGCGAGAAATCATGACCCCTTGCTGCTTTTTTTTTTTTTTTTTTTTTTTTTTTACATTTGTGCCTATAGCGCCTGTAGGCAGTGGTGACCCAGGGCTCGGATGGTAGGCTCTGGAGGTTCACTTGAGGGTTCTGATGGTTGGTCCTCACCCGTGGTGGCGCAGGGATAAGATAAGATACTTTGATCCTATCTAGACACTTTGCAAGTACCAACTACAAGGTTATTGACTATACAAAGCGCCACCACGCCAAGACGAACTTGGCGGACTCGAACCGCTGACCGAATGCAGGGTCTCTACACTCGGACCACGCGCTCTACCACCAGGCCACCCTGGAGGGTGTGGCGCAGGCAGGATTCTTATAGTGACGCCTGTGATTAGAGGCTCATGCCGCCCCCCTGTGTCCTCCGATGCACTCGCAATCGAAGGTAGAGTTGATGAGCAGGGCATGTGGCTGTTCTTAAGCCACTCGACGGTGCAGAAAGGTTTTGGTTTTCTTCGGGGATCGAACTCGGGTCACCAAGAATGCAGTCAGTCAGTCACTTACTGACTGATATTTGATGCCAGGATAAGGGAATAGCACGGTTCATCTAAATTTCAGCTGTATTCTATCAGGTAGTTAACAGGTAAATTAACATAGCAGTTAACCATATTATCAGGTAGACTTAGGCATAATTTTAAGCATGAGACCTAAAGATAGAATGGAATTTTGATGACACCCTTGAAATATATCCCATCATATCACACCCTACTGAGCCTCAATCAATACAGGACTGACCGGAGAAGCTGACATTGGGCTAAACCTAATACCATCCAGTCATTCATTAAGTAGCACTTGTCCACTAACTCACTAACTCGCCTTGACATAAACACTTATATATGTTTTACAGGAACTACCACGTGTAGGTCTCACGGCCTCTTGTAGCTTCCTTATTTTTTATTTTCTTATGTTATCGTCAGGTGTTAGTTGAGGTTACGGTCATTCCATCTATCTTGAGTGAGTACTAGTGTAGGGTTAGTGAGCGCTTGCAGTATACACATATGTAAAAAAAACATGATAATTTAACTAATCAAAAGACGGGGCATTACAGGCTTGAATCAATCGTGTAAATAAACAAATGGGAAAATACATTATACTGATAGTCAAATACACATACTTTGCAGAAACCATAGATTGCCTTTGCGTCATCTTGGTGAAATCTTATGGTAAACAGGAATATCCGAGGCTAAATATCAAGGTTGACTGCTGCCGGAGGTGTGTATTGATCAAGTGTCTTCCCATAGGGCCTTGGGAGTGACTGCGTGGGGGCGTGCCAGTCTCGTCACCACTAGCCTCACTGCCCTCACCTCCACGCCTCTTGAGTTTGCTTCACTTTGGTTAACCCTTTATTACCATGACAACAGTACTTAGGATTCATGCTATAAAGTCATGAGTTCAAGTTTCTGTCGCCTTCTGGTCCTTAAGTTCTCGTAATTACATGCAGCTGTCACGATGCCTCCACCACCTGCCTCCTCACCCAGCAACACCACCACCCACGCAACACCAACACCACCTCCCACGCGTCTCACTTCACACAACGCCGCTCCTACATTTGGCACTTCTGTAATGTAATTCTTTAGGCCCTTTTGTCTTTGGGGCTGAAAATAATGTGATATAATACAAAATAAGACAAATAAATAGATGAAGAAACCAAGTGTGTGTTTTTTCACAGCGATCACGACAAGGGAACCAGAAACGTTACTTTACAAACAGGACAAAAACAATTATTATTTC
Organism: Chionoecetes opilio; assembly: GCA_016584305.1. Taxonomy (NCBI): domain Eukaryota; kingdom Metazoa; phylum Arthropoda; class Malacostraca; order Decapoda; family Majidae; genus Chionoecetes; species Chionoecetes opilio. Next base: position 431,893 of record JACEEZ010008564.1, read on the forward strand.
CATGTTCATTTCTATTTGTTTTCTAAACACTACTACCTTTTCTAAACATTTTACTGTGAACCATATTCTTATGTAACAATATTTCTTTTCGCTTATTTTTCCGTTCTTTTCTCTTTCTTTTCATTTGTTGTGACGCTATTTACATGTACATTTCAATTCCTTTTCTAGGCACTACCATCTTAAACCTTTTCCTGTGAACCATATTTATTCTCTTATGTAACTATTTTTCTCTTTCGCCAATTTTTCAGCTCCTTTTCTCTTTCTATTTATTTGTTGCGACGCCTCTTTAAGATGACCAACCAGGTCGACTCTCTTCTGTACACAACACACATGCTCACATACTCACTCACATACTCACAACACACCTCACTCACATACTCACTACACCTATTCACTCACATACTCACAACACACCTCATTCTCCTACTCACAACACACCTCACTCTCCTACTCATAACACACCTCACTCTCTCACAACACACCTCACTCTTCTACTCACAACACACCTCACTCTCCTACTCACAACACACCTCACTCTCCTACTCACAACACACCTCACTCTCCTACTCACAACACACCTCACTCTCCTACTCACAACACACCTCACT
>JACEEZ010008564.1:440000-447500 GCA_016584305.1 Chionoecetes opilio
GCCAATGGCACATATGAGGCATGGTATCGGCACGAAAAGTTGTTTACAATGGGAGCTAACATTGTTAAAGCCAACCGCCACACTCTAAACGATACTGCACTGAAATATACGTTATACAGGGCAGCACCGAGACAATTATAAACTTTTCGGATTGTTATTTTTGGGGGGTGGGCGACGGGGTCCGAAACCACAGACAACTAAATGCGGGTCTTTGGTTTTGGGACGCTTCCGTGTGATGTCACAGATTGCTGGCGGGTTGCGTGTATGCAGGACCGCTCTCGACACACACGGGAAGGGAATCCACAAATCTATAATAAGTGTACCAGTGCCTATGGCCCCCGTAGTGCAATACAACAATACGTAAGGAACGGCATTTGAATGGGGTGGACACTGTTTTACAACTAGAAGCTTTTGTAACAGACTGTTGTTTATGGAGGGCAAGTATACGGCAGCACGCACTTTGACTCATTGGTATATAGATACACAAAAGCGTGTATGCTTATGTATGTGCGTATGTATAGACTAGATAATTGATGCCTATAATTAATTTAATCTAAGGATTCCCGTGGCCCGTGTGGCATCCCTTGTCCTCCCAAGGCACTCACACGTGGAGGGAAAGATTACGTCTTGAGATACAAAAATTACTTCCTGACATTATCAAATGCTATCACAACATGAATCAATAGAGCAAAAATTTACTCTACTTTTGGAGATAATCTGTACATCCAATTAGATCTTGGCTAAGTGATAAGCAACAAAGGGTTATAATTAATGGTTCTAAATCTGAATGGGGGCAGGTAACGAGTGGGGTTCCACAAGGGTCTGTTTTGGGTCCATTACTATTTTAGATTTACATCAACGACTTGGATAGTGGGATTAGTAGTGATATCAGCAAGTTTGCAGATAATACTAAGGTAGGTAGGATTATTAGATCACAGTCTGATGTAAATATTTTGCAAGGAGACTTAGATCAATTAAATGAGTGGGCAGATAGATGGCAGATGGAATTTAATATTGAGAAGTGCAGCGTTATGAATGTTGGTAGGAAAAATCCTGGTAATAGGTACTCCATACGCAATGTATCGCTAAAAAGATCAGAGGGTGAGAAAGATCTGGGAGTGCGGGTAAGCTCAGACCTCCGTCCTAGAATCAATGTATTGAGGCTAGAAATCGAGCCAACAGGGTGTTAGGATTTATTACCAGGAGTGTTAAAAGTAGAAGTGCTGAAGTTATTCTAAAACTTTATTTGGCTCTAGTCAGACCTCACCTAGACTATGCGGTTCAGTTTTAGTCTCCGAATTACAGGTGGATATTGCCTTGTTAGAATCAGTGCAGAGAAGGATGACCAAAATGATTCATGGAATGCGTAACTTTAGTTATGAGAAGAGATTGAAACTATTAAATTTACACTCACTCGAGAGGCGTAGAGTAAGGGGCGATCTGATAGTAGTTTTTAAGTGGATAAAGGGATACAATATAGGCGATGTAGGAAAAGTTTTTAAGGTTAGTAAGCAGGGTAGAACGAGAAGTAACGGATTCAAGCTGGAAAAGCGTAATTTAAAAAGGAAATTGGGAGAAACTGGTTCACAAATAGGGTGGTGAATGATTGGAATGGACTAAGTCGTCAGATGGTCAATGTGGAGTCTATAGGGTCTTTAAAAGGAGTCTGGATAAATTCATGGATGGGGAAGAGAGGTGGATATAGGTAGAGTTAGGTAACAGGAACTACCTCGTGTAGGTCTCACGGCCTCTTGTAGCTACCTTACTTTCTTATGTTCTTATGTTCTTATCTATACGATACAAATAGATAACTACAGTGCATCTATAAATATTACTGCTCTCAAATTTGAATGAGATTGTAGATTACTAATGTATTTTCAAGTCTTCTGGTATTCATTATTTTACAGTTTAACCCCTTCACGCCCAGATCTTTCCTTTGCTATTAAAGATCGTCCGTTGTTAGCCATAAAATTACGAAATACTAAACTTAATATTCCAAATTAGCTAGTGGACAAGGATACTAAACAGGTCATATCTATAAAACATTGCTTATATTAATTAAAAATCGTCTAATGGTAGCCAAATTACAATGGAAATTACGTTCTGGGCCTCAAGGGGTTAAAAGCCGGGACCATACGCCATGCAACACCTGATTCACGCATGATTGACAACTTTTCCTGAGATTAATAACAATAGTTTTGTAACTCGTAGTATTGAACATGGCAAGATGAAAACATCATGACAACAATAATTAACTTTTGATTTCTTGACTAAAGATTGGATCTGTGGTTTAGGTAGTACGTACTAATAATAAACTTGCTCTCTCTCTCTCTCTCTCTCTCTCTCTCTCTCTCTCTCTCTCTCTCTCTCTTCTCTCTCTCTCTCTCTCTCTCTCTCTCTCTCTCTCTCTCTCTCTCTCTCTCTCTCTCTCTCTCTCTCTCTCTCTCTCTCTCTCTCTCTCTCTCTCTCTCTCTCTCTCTCTCTCTCTCTCTCTCTCTCTCTCTCTCTCTCTCTCGACCCTTTCTATCATGTATCAGTAATTTCCCTTGAACTCAAGAGACTTTTCTAATCCCATGCGTTGATGACATGCATTGTTCAGTGCCGTTTAACAAATTACCTTTACAAATGGCATTACCACATTCTCGAAGAGATGTTACATTGCACTGAATTCATGCCCTTCTCATTATTTCTGAGTGGTTCAAAGAATCTGTTGATCTTCAATACATCAAAACCTTCCTTCACAACTCTAAGCTAAATTTACGCCGAAAAATTTTGGTATCTCCTTAGCTATATATATTATATACGTGTATAGTTCACGTGACAGCTCTAGATATTTCCACGTCAGTAATACACATCGTTTCAGTTAATTATCTTCTGCCAGACGTTACAGCCGGAGGTCTTTCTGCCTGTAAACAAATATTTACCATGCCTGGCTAATTATCTTCAGCACTTCTCCTTTTCTTTTCCTTTATTGTCATTAATTGAACAAACACGAAATGGGCAAAACACAGGGGAGATCACGAAGCTTTATGTCTTTCATTTGATCGAATATCGTCATTAAATCCCCAGACATTAATTATGATCCACAACGTCACAAGACTGCTAGCCACTCCTTGTGGATATCATCAGACTGCATCAAAAGAGTGAGAAAAAAAACATTACTTGCCGGACAATGGTGCCTCGCTGTCTGCCGGCCTGCCACCCGATGAGCCGCCACGCCCATTGGTTTACTTGCGTGCAAACATTTTATAAATCAAGTAATCAATTAAATGTAGATTAATTAATCAACTGAGCCATACGAATCAATCTAATGAAGGCTAAGTAAAACACGGAATAATTAATCAAGTAGAAAGACTGAGGTTTTCATTATCAGGCGTTTAATTACGGGCGTTAATTGCTTCTTTCTCTTTTGCACCATTATTCCTAATCTGAGTCGCTTTGATGATTCTTCGGTTTGGTTCTCTATTATTTTTCATCCATTTATTTTCCACTTAAGGTGAAGAATGTTCCCTGACTCCGTGTACAGTGTCCCTGCAATGGTATATTGCCCGTGCTGAGAGTTCCGCATTTCTTGTTCTTTATCTCCCCATAATACGATTATGATTATACAAATCTACAAATATTATAATATGATAATGATTATACAAAAGTATAATCCCTTTAGTCACCTTATCAAATAAATCCTTTGTATTATCCGCCGCCTTGGTGCCTCTGTCCGTGGCCACCGAGATGACGTCATCTCGGTGGCCACGCTCTGTCACGGGTGCAGAAAACCACACGCGTAAAGTTGTGAAATCCGGGGCCAAAATGAGCATGAGTACGAAAATAATGTTTGGCAAGCAAATTTGTTCACTAATGGTTTTCGATTTTGTAATTAGACCAAGATCTGTTGTTAGGCGAACATCGAAGAGTGTTTTCATCCCGCAACCGAATCAAATGCAGCAAAGAATAGACGAGAAAGAAAAAAATACTACGTTAGTGACACGCGTACATATAATGCGATGAGAACAAGGAAATAACTTAAACACGTCGATATAACGCGATGAGAGCAAGAAAAAATTTCTGATGTTATTGAAGCATTAACTATTACAATTACATCAAGAAAATGATACTTTGCAGGACGGAGGGCTGGCAGAACATGAAGGAACGTCAGACACAATACACAGACACATACTGAGGAGGCTTTGAGGAGACACGAGCCGCCACGGAGACAGGATGACGCGACTAAACCAACACAGCTATGTCTTTAGGGTTTCATAGCCTGATAAACGCCAAGCATCAGACCACTTGTACCTGTAAACACTTCCTATAACCTCATTATTGCTACATCATTATAGCAGAAATGACTGTATTGTAGCTATAATGATGAGTTCAAAAGTTATGACAGTTATTTACGATAAAACCTATAAGATTAGAATTCTCAATACAGAGAGGAAAGAAGGAGGGAGGAGTTCCATTTTAAGACTACGTGCTTTGATTCAATGCGGTGGTAAGGTGATTCTGGTACATACTCTGATACAAAGTTCAACTCACGTCTCCCTAACCTCTGAGCTTATGAATCTGTGCTTAGTAAAGTGTGCCTCCTGCATGTAAAACCGAGTAGATGTCACGTTCAGACTAGCACCGTTTAGTAGCCAAAACATCTTTATAACAGACTGCCACGTTCAGGTTACCACCTTTTAGTAACCAATAGCTATTTCATCTACACATAGATTCATGTCATATCTTCCCGTACAAGACAATGTCTAGTCTTCATGAAGGGAAGGGAAGGGAAGGGAAAATAAGGGAAAAGGGAAGGGAAGGGAAGGGAAGGGAAGGGAAGGGAAGGGAAAATAAGGGAAAAGGAGGGAAGGAAGGGAAGGGAAGGGGAAGGGAAGGGAAGGGAAGGGAAGGGAAGGGAAGGGAAGGGAAGGGAAGGGAAGGGAAGGGAAGGGAGAAAATAAGGGAAAAGGGAAGGGAAGGGAAGGGAAGGGAAGGGAAGGGAAGGGAAGGGAAGGGAAGGAAGGGAAGGGAAGGAAGGGAAGGGAAAAAAAGGGAAAAGGGAAGGGAAGGGAAGGGGTGGAAGGAATGGGATGGGAAGGGAAGGGAAGGGAAGGGAAGGGAAGGGAAGGGAAAGGGAAAAGGGAAGGGAAGGAAAGGGGTGGAAGGAATAGGATGGGAAGGGAAGGGAAGGGAAGGGAAGGGAAGGGAAGGGAAGGGAAGGGAAGGGAAGGGATGAAAAGGAGTGGAAAGGGATGGGAAGGGAAGGGAATGGAAGGGAAAGGAAGGGAATGGGAGGGGTGGGGTGGGAAGGGAAGGGAAGGGAAAGGATGGGATGGGAAGGGAAAGGAAGGAAGGGAAGGGAAGGGAAGGGAAGGGTTTCAATTCATAAAAGTTATAAAATCACCACGATATGATTACAAATGGCAAACAGTAATGTGATAATTATCCGTCTGCTTGTGCCTTTATTTTTTGGTTATTCGTAATCTACCCTCAATCTAAGTATACTGATTCTTTCAAGATCTATAAATAACCTAAAATAACGAGAAATAAACCTCGAATAACCTCAAATAACCTAAAATAACGTAAAACAAATTAAATTAAACCTTAAATAACCTAAAATAACCTCAAATAACCTAAAACAAAAACAAAATAACCCTAAAATAACCTAAAATAGCCATAAATAAACCTCAAATAACCTCAAATAATAAAAAATAAACCTCAAATTACCTCAAATAACCTAAAACAAAACAAAATAAATCTAAAATAACCCAAAATTAAACCTTAAATAACCGCAAATAACCTATAAATATACTAGTGTCTAAATATAAGGCCAGTCCTGCTCGTCATTCCAGCCAAAAGCGTCTTGATAGCTGCTTGGTCTCGAAAAGCTGGAGGCATTTCGTCAATCTTTCCTTATTCACTAGAGAACCAAGAGAGACACTGAGACCAATCTTTTAGTTGTGCTAATCTGTTCCTAATTTTTTGTGTTTTCTACGTGTTTGATTATCAGTTTCTATATTGTGTTTTTAGAAATATTTACCAGCCTTTTTAATTCGGATTATGTCTCCCTCTTTCTCTCTGTCTCTCTGTTTCTGTCTCTCTGTCTCTCCGTGTCTCTCTGTCTCTCTGTTTCTGTCTCTCTGTCTCTCCGTGTCTCTGTGTCTCTATCTGTCTGTCTGTCTGTCTATCTGTCACACACTATCTCTCTCTCTCTCTCTCTCTCTCTCTCTCTCTCTCTCTCTCTCTCTCTCTCTCTCTCTCTCTCTCTCTCTCTCTCTCTCTCTCTCTCTCTCTCTCTCTCTCTCTCTCTCTCTCTCTCTCTCTCTCTCTCTCTCTCTCTCTCTCTCTCTCTCTCTCTCACACACACACACACACACACACACCCAAACGAATACCAAGAAATAATACAATAAAACAAAGAAATAAGTGTGTGTGTGTGTGTGGGGTTGTGTGTGGTGGTTGTGTGTGTGTGTGTTGTGGTGTGTGTGTGTGTGTGTGTGTGTGTGTGTGTGTGTGTGTGTGTGGTGTGTGTGTGTGTGTGTGTGTGTGTGTGTGTGTGTGTGTGTGTGTGTGTGTGTGTGTGTGTGTGTGTGTGTGGTGTGTGTGTGTGTGTGTGTGTTGTGTGTGTGTGTGTGTGTGTGTGTGTGTGTGTGTGTGTGTGTGTGTGTGTGTGTGTGTGTGTGTGTGTGTGTGTGTGTGTGTGTGTGTGTGTGTGTGTGTGTGTGTGTGTGTGTGTGTGTGTGTGTGTGTGTGTGTGTGTGTGTGTGTGTGTGTGTGTGTGTGTGTGTGTGTGTGTGTGTGTGTGTGTGTGTGTGTGTGTGTGTGGTGTGTGTGGTGTGTGTGTGTGTGTGTGTGTGTGTGTGTGTGTGTGTGTTGTGTGTGTGTGTGTGTGGTGTGTTTTGTGTGTGTTGTGTGTGTGTGTGTGTGTGTGTGTGTGTGTGTGTGGTGTGTGTGTGTGTGTGGTGTGTGTGTGTGTGTGTGTGTGTGTGTGTGTGTGTGTGTGTGTGTGTGTGTGTGTGTGTGTGTGGTGTGTGTGTGTGTGTGGTGGTGTGTGGTGTGTGGTGTGCGTGCGTGCGAGAGATAGAGATAGATAAATATATAAATAGAGATGATAAATGGAGAGGAAGAAGAAAAAGAAAATAATAGAAGGAATTGACGAGATTGAAGAGGTTGATGACATTAAGGAGAGGATGATGAAGAAGAAGAACGATAAGAAGAAAGAAAAGAAGAACAAAATACGAATACGAACAAGAGACGAACAACAACAACAACAACAACAGGAAGAGAAAGAGTGAGGGAAAGAGGCAAGAGAACAGAGGAAAAGATATAGAGAGAGAGAGAGAGAGAGAGAGAGAGAGAGAGAGAGAGAGAGAGAGAGAGAGAGAGAGAGAGAGAGAGAGAGAGATAGGGGAGGAGGAAGGGGGAAAAGGAGAGACACCTCACACACAACCATCCTCGAGCGCTTTAAAGAAAATCAATATCCCAGGGAGGTAAACTGAGCCACCGTCTTCTCTCTCT
>JACEEZ010008564.1:452500-460000 GCA_016584305.1 Chionoecetes opilio
CACGAAAGCTACACTCATTCCCTGGGCCAGTAGCTCCCCCCCCACTAGCGGTCCCGTGCATTTTGTTAGTTATGGAAGAAAACTCTGCGGTCCTGGCTACTCACATTCTATTCTACTTACTCTTGCCAAACCTGCCCGGCACGTCAGCCAAAACGCATGTAGTCCTAAAATAGTGTTGATTGTAGTACGGTATCGCTAGCAGTAGCAGTAGTAGTAGTAGTAGTAGTAGTAGTAGTAGTAGTAGTAGTAGTAGTAGTAGTAGTAGTAGTAGTAGTCTTGCAAGTAGTGCTAGTAGCAGTTAGTAAAGGATAGTAGTAGTCTATAATAGTGTTAGTAGTAGTGTAGTAGGTATGAGTACAAGTAGCAGTAGTAGTTAGTAGTGTATATAGTAGTAGTAGTAGTAGTAGTGATATAGTAGTAGTAGTAGTAGTAGTAGTAGTAGTAGTAGTAGTAGTTAAAGCAGTAGTAGTAGTGATTAGTAGTAGATAAGTAAAGTATAGTGGAGTAATAGTATAGAGTATAGTAGTAGTATAGTAGTAGAGTATGAGTATATTAGTAGTAGTAGTGAAGTAGGAGTGAGTAGTATATAAATAGTATATGAGTACGTATATAGTAGTATATTTAGTATAGCAGTGTATATAGTCTAGCAATATTAGTAGAAGTAGTAGTGGTTGTAATAGTAATAGCAGTATAGTAGTAGTGATAGTAATGGTAGCAGTACTAGAAGTAGTAGTAGTAACAGTACTAGTAGTGATAGTAGCAGTAGTAGTAGTTATGTGATCATAAATAGTAATAATGATTACGATTACAATAATAATAATGATACTTATTCTTACTGTTATCATTAGCATTACTACTATCACCAGTATGATAATGATAAAGAACGTAAAGATGAAGAGAGGATAAGAAGAGAACAGAAGTAGAGGACTACTAGAAAATGATAGTAACAAGAAAAACGTATGACGGAGGATAATAGATAGCAAGATATGACGAAAATGAGATGAAGTGACAAGGATAGTGAGAGAGAGAAGAGACAGGGAAGACATCGAACCAACAGTAGTAGGACTGTTTTTATGTACAAGAGGTGAAATGACGAGGACGATATTAACAGAAGATAGAGAATTCTTGCGTACAACACTGCTGCCGCAGTTGAAGAAAAGCAGAGAGTGAGAGATGAGGAGTCGTCAGAGAGAGGCAAGGCAGAGAGAGAGTAGAGAGTTGGGAACAGAGGATCGAAGAAGGAGAGAGAGAGAGAGAGGAGAGAGGGAAGGAAGGGAAGGAGAGAGGGGAGGAGAGAGGAAGAGAGAGGAAGAGAGAGGAGAGGAGAGAGAGAGGAGAGAGAGAGGGAGAGAGAGAGGAGAGAGAGAGAGAGAGATAGAGGGAAGGAGAGAGAGAGAGAGAGAGAAGAGAGAGGAGAGGAGGAGAGAGAGAGAGAGAGAAGAGAGAGAGAGGAAGAGGAGAGAGAGAGAGGAGAGAAGAGAGAGGAGGAGAGGAGAGAGAGAGAGGAGAGAAGAGGGAGAGAGAGAGAGGAGAGAGAGAGAGAGAGAGAGAGAGAGAGAGAAGGAGAGAGAGGAGAGGAGAGGAGAGAGAGAGAGAGAGAGAGAGAGGAGAGAGAGAGAGAGAGAGAGAGAGAGAGGAGAGAGGAGAGAGAGAGAGAGGAGAGAGAGAGAGAGGAGAGAGAGAAGGAGAGAGAGAGAGAGAGAGGAGAGAGAGAGAGAGAAGAGAGAAGAAGAGAGAGAGAGAGGAGAGAGAGAGGAGAGAGAGAGAGAGAAGAGAGAGAGAGAGAGAGAGAGAGAGAGAGAAGGGAGCTACGTATTGAACATCTGTCAGTCAAAGTGTTCTTAATGAAAAAAAAGGTTTTCTGATGAAGATGGTTACTTATCATGTTATAATGGCAACAAAATAGGCTCACAATGTATAGCTTCCTTAATAGTTACTCGCATACCATGTTAAAAAGAATGCTTCACTAAAAAGCTGGTAAGCTAACAAACAGCAAAAATCATGCTTAAACAAAATCAAACAGGTTAGAACAGTGGTATGTTGACTTAGATATAGAGGAAAATATTCAAGCATCATATATATGTTATGACCTAGCTATGATAATCAGGTATGCATGAGACATTCAGCGGCTGCCCTGTGTCATGATTAAGTCTGGAAGCAAAATAGCAGCAGTTAAGCAGGCAGGGCAGGCAGGCAGGCCCCCCGTGGCGTCAGGACCTGTCATAATGTAAAGCTACGTCTACTATGCATCACTAAAAGCTGTAAGGGAAGCCAAGCTGCCGCCATACATCTGGAAACTTACAAGAAACACTGTAATCCATCTGTAGGACATGAAACACAAGATTAATGAAACACACACACACACACACACACACACACACACACACACACACATACACATACACACATACACACACACACACACACACACACACACACACACACACACACACACACACACACACACACATATATATTACATCAGAAACTGCGACGTGAAACGCTATATTTCGCTATACAAACATTTGATCTCAAAACAACAAGCTAAACCGAAAAGATCGAAGTTTCCATCTCCTACTGTATTTCTTTTCCTTTTACTTGATATAAAGATAACCTCTCCCTTAAATCGTCGTCTCCTTCCCTTTGTAGGATTAAAGAAAAAGGAAAAAAAAGAGTATCAAGGCGAGGCGTCAAAACATTTTCTCGATTAACACGCAACACAGCTACATAATTGAGCCCTTAGGATACAACAGAGCTTTTATGATACTACAGGGAGAGAAAGGGACAGTGTGGCAGGTGGAGCTAAAGGAAGAGAGAAAGGGAAAGTGGTAGAGAGAGAATGAGTATATGTGGTTTTCATAATTAAGCTGCGTGGGGCCGCTTGGGATAAAGGAGGGGGGAGGACATGCCTATTTTACGTTTTATTGAATTAGCAGAAATTCATCTCCAATCAGCAAAATAATCACATAAAAAATGGAGGGATGAGGGGAGAGAAGGAATGAGAGAATGCAAGGGAAGAGAAAAAGGGAGAAGAGGAAAGAGGAGATGAATGGAAGAATGAGGAGAAGAAGAAGAGGAGAAGAAGAAGAGGAGGAGAAGAAGAAGAGGAGAGGAAGAAGAAGAGGAGGAGAAGAACAAAGTTAGGAGAAGAAGAAGAGGAGGAGAAGAAAAAGAGGAGGAGAACAAGAAGAGGAGGAGAACAAGAAAGAAGGAGAACAAGAAGAGGAGGAGAACAAGAAGAGGAGAAGAACAAGAAGAAGAGGAGAAGAAAAAGAGGAGGAGAAGAAGAAGAAGAGGAAAGAAGAAGAGGAGGAGGAGAAGAAGAAGAGGAGATGAATGGAAGATGAATGAGGAGAAGAAGAAGAGAAGAATGGAAAGAGGAGATCGGAAAGAGGGATGGACGGAGGGAGGTGAGACGAGTGGCAACGCTGTAACGTGAGGTAGCTGCTGGTACCGACTTGCTTTAAGAGATGCCAAGAAGGACGAGATAATGTAATGGAGACACTTATTGTGCTAGTAAACGGCGTGAGAGGGAGGCAAGGGTGTCGTCAGAGCTCAAGTCACACAATCTGGTCGTTTCTGCTACCTTGACATTCTCTAGCCTCAATAAAAGCTTGCCTTAGATATGTATAAATAAAACCTACGAACGGGGTGAGCCACGCGCCACTGTGAGCTCCCTGGGTGTTCAGACTGGGCCAATGCAACATGCAGAATAATGAAGGGGACCAGCTCACTCCCACTGTTTACTTGTTAGGTTTGTACGACGAACTTGTATTTGCATTTTTTTTCCCCACACGATTAGCATTTAGATGATCACAGTTTCTCCTTTCTATCTCTATCCTCTATGCAGGTCCGGAGTCCCACAGAACACCTCTCATCAACGCGGGCTTTGATCCACCCAACACAATTACCAGCATCCTTTATACCATCCAACACGCTGCAAATCCCTCCACTTTCCCGACACTCGACCACTGGCGTTCGCTCGGGATATAATGGCGGAAGGTGGTGAAGACGTGGCCAATTTGAGCCTAGATAAAGACGGGATGAGTATTTTTAGAAGGTTAGACTCCTCTGTTCTCACACTCTGTTTTCTAAATGAATGTTGCAGCAATGTGAGCCTAGGTAAAGATGGGTATTTTTAGAAGGTTAGACTCCTCTGTTCTCAGACTCTGTTGTTTAAATGAATGTTGCCGCAATGTGAGCTTAGATAAAGACGGGATGAGTAATTTTAGAAGGTTAGACTCCTCTGTTCTCACATTATGTTGTCTAAATGAATGTTGCCGTCACCACCAAGAAATGTGGAGTACATGGAGGCAGAGGGAATTTACGAGGAGTGAGACAACAATTAGTCACGAAAAATATATTCTATGATTTTTCCTTTCTGGTTATACAACGATCATGTCCAAAGAAAGTCACGTGTCGACCGGTACCAACATCTGTCAAGCAATAAATTTATGGCCAAGCGTTTGACAGATATATATTATTGATCGCCTCCTCATCGCAAGTGTTATAGGAATACATCATTAACCCCTTGAGGCCCAGAACGTAATTTCCATTGTAATTTGGGTACCATTAGATGATTTTAATGAATATAAGCAATGTTTTATAAATATGACCTGTTTAGTATCCTTGTCGACTAGCTAATTTGGTATATTTAGTTACTCTTCGTAATTTCGTGGCTCGACAACATAGTTTTTTTTATAGCAAAGGAAAGATCTGGGTCTCAAGGGGTATAAAAAAAAAAAAAAAAAAATGCAACACACACCGTCGCACCTCAACCGTCTCGCCAACTTCATGACGTGTCCCAAAGAATCCACCACCCCGGACCCTCCAGCCCAACTTGGCCGTCGCTCGCTGCATAACTTGCACGACATCCCCTACAGCGCTTTTTCCTGCCGCACCTTGTCTACGGAAGGTCGTCTGCTCATAAACCTTCTTTCAGTGAAGTTTTCAGCAAGGAAGACTGGCACGTGCATAACATCAAAAGCACTTACTTCGTTCTTCCCAATGCCTACGTTACAATCATTCGCACCTTTCCTTTCCTATAAGACTCAAGGGCTAATGCGACGGAGATGGGCACCGAGGCCACGCGTAGCATAGCGTATTCCCCATATTTACTATTTTTACCTATAAGACTCACTAATTTCCTCATCATGTCCTCGCCTCACCATTTCATTTCTACGCGTAAATAGAACGATTCAAATGCATGACTTATATATAGCATTACACTGATTAAATATGCGCCTACTATATATAGCAATAGGTTTCTGAGATGCACATCGGAAATAACAACGCTTCATTCCCCCCATATTAGATGCAGCACCGCCACGTGTACGCTGCATTCGATCAGCAGCAGCCGGAGCGCCTTTGTGAGGGTGGTTCAGTAAGCAAGGTATTCTGCACCAGAGCTAATGTTAGATGAGTCGCTTTCATGCCGCTCATCAGACGCGGCATATGTCTGTGTAGGGCTGATCATGATGTGACCTTCTGCATTTCCCTCCGGTGCCCTTCCCATGTCTTCTTTATTGAATGATTACACAGCTATACATACTTGCATACACACAAACACACGGTCATTGGTCCGTCTAATCAGTCTTCTCCTTCAATCCAAGGTCGTGTTGTTGAGGCCGCGGCTCAGTGGATGCTTCAATCAGACAGGCGACGATTATAATCACACGACTTTAGTCTATCAAACTTCCATAATATTTGGTGGAATCGAGGCACAATAAGTGGCGACAGACTCAATGGAGCTAATTCAGTCAATGGCATTTAGAAAAAAAACTATAATTCTTTGCTGGTTTAGTTTGTGGAAGTCATTCGCATAGCAATTATGTTTCCCTGAGATAGAAATCACAGTCATAGAATGTGTACAATACTGGCCTCTTGACGTGCGCCTTGTCCTGTGTCACCATGCTACGGAATAACTTTTGATATCGCTGTTAACTCCTTGAGACCCAGAACGTAATTTCCATTGTAATTTGACTACCATTAGACAACTTTAATAGATATAAGCAATATTCTATAGATATGACCTGTTTAGTATCCTTGCGACTAACTAATTTGGTAGATTCAGTTACTTTTCGTAATTTTATGGCTATCAACAGACATTTTTTTATAGCAAAGGAAAGATCTGGGCGTGAAGGGGTTAACATTGCATTGCCATCAATATTCACCGACCTGCTGATTATCTAGCCAAAACTTTTCCACTTATTTCAGAAAAAAAAAAATTCTCTTATTGTGTCATTACTATCAATATCACTGTTATCACTATTTATATTTATATCAATATTATCATCTTTATTACTATTACCACCATTATTATTACTATTATTATCATTATCATTATTACTATTGTTGCTATTGCTATCATCAATATTATTATCACTATTAATGTCATTATTATCGTTATCGACATTATGGTTGTACTATTATCATAATAATCATTATCAATACCACTACTATCATTATGTTTATAATTAGTAGTAGTACTAATGGTAGTGGTTAGTAGTAGTAGCAGTAGTAGTAGTAGTAGTAGTAGTAAGATTAGTAGTAATACCAGTAGGCACTTATAGGAACAGCAGCAGTAGTAGTATTGGTTGTTACTATTAATGCTGTGTTACTCCTGTGTTGCGCTGTTCCTTTATAATAAATGCTGATGCCCTGTATTCCCTTATTGTGTCTCTTTGTCTTCCGTCAGACCTTAGAATCATCACTTTTTTTCAATGTCGAAAGCTATAATGGGGAGACTAGCGAGGACTTTGTAGGATGCGTATCGACGGCCACCAAACACGAACCAATCAGTCTCCTACGAGCGGCGGGGATGTAGCAGCAATGTGATGTTGTGTAGCAGCAATGTGATGTTGTGTAGCAGCAATGTGATGTTGTGTAGCAGCAATGTGATGTTGTGTAGCAGCAATGTGATGTTGTGTAGCGGCAATGTGATGTTGTGTAGCAGCAATGTGATGTTGTGTAGCAGCAATGTGATGTTGTGTAGCAGCAATGTGATGTTGTGTAGCAGCATGTATTGTGGATGTTGTGTAGCAGCAATGTGATGTTGTGTAGCAGCAATGTGATGTTGTGTAGCGGCAATGTGATGTTGTGTAGCAGCAATGTGATGTTGTGTAGCAGCAATGTGATTTTGTGTAGCGGCAATGTGATGTTGTGTAGCGGCAATGTGATGTTGTGTAGCGGCAATGTGATGTTGTGTAGCAGCAATGTGATGTTGTAATGTTGTTAGCGGCAAAGTGATTGTGTAGCGGCAATGTGATGTGTGTAGCGGCAATGTGATGTTGTGTAGCGGCAATGTGATGTTGTGTAGCGCAATGTGATTTGTTGTGTTAGTTGAGCGGCAATGTGATGTTGTGTAGCGCAATGTGATGTTGTGTAGCGGCAATGTGATGTTGTGTGTAGCGCAATGTGATGTTGTGTAGCAGCAATGTGATGTTGTGTAGCGGCAATGTGATGTTGTGTAGCGGCAATGTGATGTTGTGTAGCGGCAAT
>JACEEZ010008564.1:465000-467500 GCA_016584305.1 Chionoecetes opilio
CTCTCTCTCTCTCTCTCCTCTCCTCTCTCTCTCTCTCTCTCTCTCTCTCTCTCTCTCTCTCTCTCTCTCTCTCTCTCTCTCTCTCTCTCTCTCTCTCTCTCTCTCTCTCTCTCTCTCTCGACACTGCAGGAGTTATGAGAGGTGGAAGAAAAGATAGGAGTCTCGTCTGTCCTTCTGATGGATTTTACCCCGGATATATTTTCTCTCTTAAATTCACGGTTCCTCTACGTTCGCAGGTTTTGCCAAGTGATGGAAGAGAGGTGGACTTACGGTGGTCTTCATCTCATCATTCTATATCTTATCTTATGGAAGGAGATATAATTATTTAGACGTAACTTTAAACCCTTCACGCCCAGATCTTTCCTTTGCTATATAAAATTGTCTGTTGTTAGCCATAAAATTACAAAAAGTAACTGAATATACCAAATTAGTTAGTGGACAAGGATACTAAACAGGTCATATCTATAAAATATTGCTTATATTCGTCAAAATCGTCTAATGGTACCCAAATTACAATGGAAATAACGGTCTGGGCCTCAAGGGGTTAAACTAATATTTTTCTTTCATTTTCAAACTATATAATGTCGTCCTTATTTAATTTTCTCTTACGTTGTATAATAAGTTAGTTTAATCTTCATAATTATTTGAAGTTGGATGTACTCATATTACAGCCATAACCGTTATTATCATCGTTCATCATCATTATTATCATCATTACCATCATTATCATAAAAAGGTGTGCCTCTGCATCTTCATTTGGATTAATTTCCGGATTAGCAGCGTACGTATATCTACCAACCGATCATCTATCTATCATCCATTTATATTATACACTCTTAGAAAAGAAGGGTAAGAAAAGGGTAGAAAAAGGGTATTTGTAGTGATGAAATACTGCTACCCTTTTTCTACCCTTACAAATATACCGTTTCGGATCGACGCAAATATACCCTTTTCCAACCCTCTCGTCTAAAAAGGGTAGATAAAGGGTAGATGAAGGGTATAATCGGCAGCATCTACCCTCCAGCCTGGACATAGGGTTTAAAAAGGGTAGTGGTGATGCGATGTAACAATTCTACCCTTAATATACCACCCATTTCTGAGAGTGTAGTACTATCATGCACACTCCCAAATAGCTAAGTGACGCAGCCTTATTAGAGGGCAAGTGTTATATATTAGTGAATAAAGTATTAGTACATTGACATTCACATTAGCACATTAACCTCTTCAGTCCAGATCTTTCCTTTGCTATAAAAATTGTATGTTGTTAGCCATAAAATAACGAAAAGTAACTGAATATTCCAAATTAGTTAGTCGACAAGGATACTAAACAGGTCATATCTATAAAATATTGCTTACATTTACAAAAAATCGTCTAATGGTACCCAAATTACATTGGAAATTACGTTCAGGGTCTCAAGGGGTTAACATTAGTACATTAGTAGATCAAATATCGGTACACATCTGAAGCCTCCCATGACTGATCATACACCGACACTGACACACTACGACTAGACAGCTGTTGTTGTTGTTGTTGTTGTTGTTGTTTAAGATTTGTTCCACCCGTAATGGAAGGATCTCGGGCTTTGGGAGTCCCGAAAAAAGAAGTTCGTAATAAAACAGTAATCGATAGGGAATTAACGGGGTGGAGGAAAGGCATCCACCATGGCGAGTAAGACAGCTGTGGAAGGAAGTAGCGTGACGTAACAACCTAAGAGAAGCGCACGCAAGGCTTACATTCTCTATTGACTTCGTGAAACTGTTATTCTTTACCTTGAAATGTATTGGTTTGATGAAATCTGAGGAGGCTGTAGTATACATAGCGACAACCGTGTACTTTTCAATTCTCAAGCGATATACACTATAGTCTATTTTTTTTAAAGAGACAAAAATTCCGTTCTATCTTAAGGTCTCATGCTTAAAATTATTTTTTTTTTTTTTTTTTTTTTTTTTTTACATCACAAAGAACTGGCCAAGGGCACAACAAAAATGGATAACAGAAAGCCCGCTTAGTTGCCAGTCCCTATAAAGAAGACAGTAAGAGAATAACATAAAAAAGAGGGGTGAGCCAGTTTAGTTCGGGAGGTCTCTTGTTACTCTTCTTTTGAAAAGATTTAAGTCATAGGAAAGTGGAAAAATAGAAACAGGAAGAGAGTTCCAGAGTTTACCAGTGAAAGGGATGAAAGAGTAAAGATACTGATTAACTCTTGCATTAGGAAGATGGACAGAATAGGGATGAGAATGAGTAGAAAGTTTTGTGCAGCGAGGCCGCGGGAGTGGGGGAGGCATGCAGTTAGCATGTTCAGAAGAGCAGTGAGCATGAAAATAACGGTAGAAGAGAGCAAGAGAAGCAACATTCCGGCGGTGATTTAAAGATTGAAGACAGTCAGTCAGAGGAGAGGAGTTGATGAGACGAAAAGCTTTTGACTCAACCCTGTTTAGGAGAGCTGTATGAGTGGATCCTCCCCAAACATGTGAGACATACTCCATACATGGGCGGATA
>JACEEZ010008564.1:470000-477500 GCA_016584305.1 Chionoecetes opilio
GCTAAAATTCGTAATGTATGGCGCCTGTCGACATTAGTGCAGTGGCGAGTGACTGGCGACTATAGTGTTATTGACGATAGCGCAACACTTCGCCGTTTCATTGTGGGAAATACTTAAGGTAACCTAACTTCTGGAACTGATGATAAAGCGCAGGGCGTCTTTTATATTCATGATCATTAACGATAAATCCTTCATTTTTAAATTAAATCTTTCATTTTCAAATCAGCTTTATATAAAAAACAATAAAATCAATGTATGTTCGTATATGATTGGTCAACAAGATGATTTAACGTTATTTCCCTTATGATCGCGATGCTATGATCCCCACACATCATTCAGCTACAGACGCATCAGCACAGCGCGGAACAATCGTATCGGCTGATCACATCTACCCACACACACTACCCTATTCTTCTTCTGTGTTAACATTCACGCCTGTCCGCCTATAGAAGCCCTGGATGGACAAGTGATGTATGTGATGGATAGTCTTCCTTCAAGCTGTCTATGATTTGGACGGTGAAAAACCCCCAGAAACATTAACCCCTTGAGACCCAAAACGTAATTTCCATTGTTACGAGCGAAGCGCTCGCGAGTCCTCACTGGATACGGGATTTTTCTCACATATAATGCCCCGTTCTCACAGCCGATTTGGGTACCTCGATCACCTCGACCGGCCAAAGTGGCCGACCAAGCTCGACCAAATGTAAGGTCGGGGGTCTACACGACGGAAAGAGGCGTGCTCCCGACCTGTACTCGAGCATACGATCGGGTGTGGTCGTGTGTGATCGGGTATGATCGGGCGGAAGTCGAGCGCAAGTCGTGTAAGGTCGAGTGGAGATCGGGGGCGGTCGGGAAATGATCAAGTTGATCGAGTACATGCACCCGATAGGGGTCGGGCAAGATCGAGTTGAGGTCGTGTTGAGGTCGAGTTGATCTTGTACAGATCGGTAAAATGTTGTCACCCGATATGACTAGATCTCTTCCCGATCAACTCGACCTTTTACACGACTATACACGACTTTACCAGAGCGCTACACGATGTACTGCAGATCGCTTCACGATCGCTTCACGACCGCGTGCCTTCTCGATCCTTCTTGATGCTACACGGATTTTTTTGACATGTCAAAAAAATCCGTGTAAAAACCCCGACCCCTACCGACCAAGGTAGACCGCACAAGACCGCGCACGACTGAGCAGGACCTCCCTTTTTTTTTTTTTTTTTTTTTTTTTTTTTATTTATTTACATCTATTACATAATATATATACATATACATATACATATGCACATCCATACACATACACATACATACACATAAAGCCAGTAATAAATGAGCGGGCATCAGCCCGCCGCTGTAGCCGCAGCCACAGTCAGGTCACAGGTGGGCGGGGCGTGAGGTCACTCCCGCTCCTTAGTGTTCATCGGGGGGGTGGGGCGGCACGCGCCACCTCCAGCAGCAGGTGCAAATTTTTCTGAAACTGCCATACGAGGGCGGCCGCGCTTTCCGGGCCGACGCGCTGTCTGAGCCGCTCTGTAGCGGGGCAGGAAAGCAAGACCTCCCTGCCGACCGTTACAGATCGTTACAGATCATTACACGATCGCATGATCGAGTTTGATCGAGGTACCCAAATCGGCTGTGAGAACGGGCCGCCCGTAAAAGCCCCGTTCTCACAGCCGATTACCGTACTCACCGTACCGATTACCGAACTGATGCGTCACAGCCGATTACCGTACTCACAGTCATATCGGGTGACAACATTTTACCGATCTGTACTCGATCAACTCGACCCCTACACGACCTCTACACGACCTCAACTCGATCTTGCCTGACCCCTATCGGGTGCATGTACTCGATCAACTCGATCATTTCCCGACCGCCCCCGATCTCCACTCGACCTTACACGACTTGCGCCCGACTTCCGCCCGATCATACCCGATCACACACGACCACACCCGAACGTATGCTCGAGTACAGGTCGGGAACACGCCCCTTCCGTCGTGTAAACCCCCGACCTTACATTTGGTCGAGCTTGGTCGGCCACTTTGGCCGGTCGAGGTGATCGAGGTACCCAAATCGGCTGTGAGAACGGGGCATTATGCGGCCGACCCGACCCGACCCGACCGACCGACCATCACGCTTTTCAGGAGCTTATATCTTTGGAATCCCGCTTCCGATTGACAAGCGGTCTTCGCCATCTGATAGCCCCAATTCAATCCCTATTTGTGCTTTACATGTTTTGTCTCACGTGAGGGGTCAGCATGGCGCGTGGCGCGTGCCGCGTGAGGGATGTCAGACAACGTTATCTTGCTATAGCTGAGAAACGGCTATACCGACTAAGTTGAAATTTGGTGTGGGGTTTGAGACCACACACCTAGCAATGTCACACAGGTCAAACTCCGGGTGACGCCACACGTGCGCACGTGCACACCCCTGTCCAATAACTCAGAGACGGCTGGACCGACTAAGTTGAAATTTGGTGTGTGGTTTGAGACCACACATCTAGCAATGTCACACAGGTCAAACTCCGGGTGACGCTGCACGTGCGCACGTGCACACCCCTGTCCAGTAACTCAGAGACGGCTGGACCGATTAAGTTGAAATTAGGTGTGTGGTTTGAGACTACCGAGACATCAACATCCGAGACGACATCCTCGCCTCTCTCCCAGTGGACGGTTAGGCAAATATATAAAACAACAGTTTCAGCGTAAAAAGGCAAAGGTAAATGGAGTTTAGATGACAGCAGACAAATTTCCTTGCTATCAGGTTTCTACGGGCTCGCTCGTCCTTCGCCGATTAAGGCGTCTTACTGGTTATTTGGGTACCATTAGACGATTTTAAGTGACTATAAGCAATATTTTATAGATATGACCTGTTTAGCATCCTTTTCCACTAACTAATTTGGTATATTAAGTTACTTTTCGTAATTTCATGGCTAACAACAGACAATTTTATATAGCAAAGGAAAAATCTGGGCGTGAAGGGGTTAAGTGTAAAAAAATCAACTACGAATCTCGTACAGCGTCTGTGATGATATGCACGAGTAAATGTAGTTTGAGTATAATGTTAAATTTCCATGACATTCCTTTCTTGGTTGTTTCGGAAATAGTCTCAGGGTGGAGTCACCTCTAAGAGAAACCCACAGACACCCCATCACTCACTTGGGCCTAGCTGGGGGGCTGGTACGGGCTTAACCCCTTGAGACCCATAACGTAATTTCCATTGTAATTTGGCAACCATTAGACGATTTTTAGTGAATATAAGCAATATTTTATAGATATGACCTGTTTAGTATCCTTGTCAACTAACTTATTTGGTATATTCAGCTACTTTTCGTATTTTTTATGGCTAGCAAAAGACATTTTTTTATAGTAAAGGAAAGGTCTGGGCGTGAAGGGGTTAAGGCGATGGTTCATGTCATAATGGTCATCATCGTCTGACTGGTGATCATTTAGTACGCACTGTCAAGGCCGTCTCAATCTTACATAGAGAAGGCTTTGGCACTGTCGTGTTAGCCTATGAGCAGCAGGTGCTGCTGACTACGCCTGGCCATCATTTAAGCTTATTTGGCTCACTGTCATGCTTGCTTTCCTGGCTGTTGACCAGGTGCCACGACCGCCCTACTTTCGTATTCACTCAGTTAAATTAGCGAAGCTTGAGAGTTCGTCATGAGGATGAGAAAAAAGCAATAAAAATATTTGCATTGTGCTGAGCTGCAAATATACAGCTCCGGCGTTGCAGCAAAATGTTCATAATGAGACTAAAACTCAATATTCCTTTAGTACAATGAACATGAAAACCATTACAGCATTACAAAACCTTTCCTCGCATGTTGCCTGATATCTGGTGCATGAGGACAGAATTTTGTTGAGCATGTTAGTTTCACTTTTACATCCATTCCATCTATTTTATATACAAAATGACACTTGTTTTAGCCTTAAGCGATGTATTGCAATTAACATTACAGACTGACAGTTTAAAGGTGGCATGGCCCTCACCTGACGTCTCTGAGCCACTATTGAGGATCTACAAGCATCAAGGATCTACAAGCCTTATCATTGCCGTGGGGGCGGTGGGTGCCGTGAATTGTCCCCATTAACACCTTGAGACCCAGAACGTAATTTCCATTGTAATTTGGCTACCATTAGACGATTTTTAGTGAATATAAGCAATATTTTATAGATATGACCTGTTTAGTATCCTTGTCGACTAACTAATTTGGTATATTCAGTCACTTCGTAATTTTATGGCTAACAACATACATTTTTTTTTATAGCAAAGGAAAGATCTGGGCGTGAAGGGGTTAAGCCACGTGCATACTAATAACAGTTTTCACGACCACCTATCTCATAATGGCCCACACCTTCTAATCTGAGCACTTAGCACACCTCCATACATCGAACTAAGTAATAAATAACCTCATACTAATATATCATTCATACAATATTTAGGGTTTATAATCACAGGTATACACACTTGTACGCACATAAATTCATGTACACATCATACAGACACAGACTCAAGAAGACTACTGCTATATTCACGATTTTGATCTTTTCTTTCCTCTTTAACCCCTTGAGACCCAGAACGTAAATTTTATTGTAATTTGGGGATACCATTAGACGATTTTTAGTGAATATAAGCAATATTTTATAGATAATGTCCTGTTTAGTATCCTTGTCCACTAGCTTATTTGGTATATTGAGTTACTTTTCGTAATTTCATGGCTAACAACAGACGATTTTATATAGCAAAGGAAAGATCTGGGTGTGAAGGGGTTAAGTTTAGTAATTGCAAGAAGACGAGTGTAAAGTCATCCAGACCCAAACGTTGGTCGGTGTCTGCAGATCAAATCATCACGAATGCCAACCTGACGGGCAAGGAGGTAATTTTTCGCACATTGGTTAACCACTAAAGTGATTCAAACAGCCAAGTAACTGCTTCTGGTAGATTATATGCAGTGTGCACGCATGTGATGTGAATTATATAATACAAAGTGCGAGGGTGCACATGCTATGAGACACCCCGCTTTTTATGTTTTTTTGTGTGTGTGTTATTAATTTGCAATGAATATGTAGATTTTTTATTTATTTTTATGCACCAATACGGCAGAAAGAGAACAACAAATGCAGAGATTGATAAAGACAAGAAGCGGGTGAGCGGCACTCCCTAGTCAATGGTTGAATGTAGCGCCAAGCTCGGCTGACCTACAACGCCTCGAGGCCACGGCGTGCCACACATCAATACCGTGCATGGCTAATGTGTCCACCGGCACGCCAACGGAAGGAAAGAACGGAGACTGACTGTGACGTAATGAGGTGTAGGTGGGAGAGTAAGTAGTGACACGATGAACAGGAAGCGATGTGACTATAGTAGTGTTAGTGCTGCCGTGCTACGCCCCCCTCATGGTTTGTGTGTGTGCGCGTGTGCGTGTGTGTGTGTGTGTGTGTGTGTGTGTGTGTGTGTGTGTGTGCGTGTGTGTGTGTGTGTGTGTGCGTCCGTGTATGTGCGTGTGTGTGTGTGTATGTGCGTGCGTGTGTGTGTGTGAGCCAGTGTGGAGGGGCGGGGCAACTGACCAGGAGCGGTCGATCAATAGTCTTGGGACGGCCAGGCGGGCAGCAGCCCGACGGAACAGAAGCAGAAGCAGCAATTCCCGCGTGGCTCCCACGGCCACGTCAGGGAAGCTCATCTTGCGAGGAGGGGCAGAGAGGGGCAGGGAGGGGCAGGGAGGGGCAGGGAGGGGCAGGGAGGGGCAGGGAGGGAGGCGGAGGTGGTGGGCCGCGTCATGCAGGATATTATTGCCGAGGAGATATGCATCAGCACTTAAATCAACGCCTGGCTTGGCAACCTTCCTGCTGAGGAATGTCGGACAAAGTCGAGTCTTGTAATAGTTGATAATAATGCAAGATTGAGATGTCGGTCCCATCATAAACACTGCTTTATTACGAAATAGGCCGGTGACATTTATTACCCGGGAACCGAAATCACGCCTTTTTTTAGTTTTTCTTTGACGCATTTTTTTTCCTATCTGATTCAGGATTATTTTTAAATATCTTGGTTGAAGAAATGAAGGAGGAGGGGGCATGGAGGCAAGGACCAACTACCAAAGGGGGCGTGGTGGTGAGGAGGTTAAGAAACACTGACGTAACAGGACGATGACATGTGGAAAGTGACGTTAAAACCATCGAAGAGGATGAGACGAACCACACACCTAATTATATCAATGCATTGTTCTTAGCAGGCCCTAGATAAACACATGAACGACGGACGAGACTTAAATCACCTTAAAACCCATCCTGATAGACATAGACACAGACGCATTAAGAAACTAAATAGATACTTTGCTGTATTTACAAAGTATATTTTGATGAATTTATAGAAACCACATTATATTCGTGGTGAATCCATAATATTAAACCGGCATAGACATAGTTTTCCAAGATTAATAGACATACTATACTATACTATTAAAAGTCTATAGATCTTGGGGTTTCTATATAGGATGTTGGGACGAAATATTTCAAGGATAACATTGGGACGACATGGAAAGCCCTGAGCCGCACGAATGGTATACATCAGGCGTGAAGTAAATTGGTGAGAATGTTGCAATCTGCGTAATTACAACAAAGTGAGGAGGACGGAAGGCCAAACGCTGATTCATTTGAAGATGCGGGAAGGATAACAGTCACAGAGAAACATGAAACACCCGTGAAAACACATTTGAAATTTTTACATGGAAAAGGAGTTGTTTTTACCTCAAAAGAATACTTCGGTTCTGGAATTTACTTTTTTTTTGTCATCTGCGATAAAACACATGATATAATAAAAAAGAAATACAGAATGGAAGTTTGTGTATAACGGTTACTGTTTTTGTAATTGATTTTTGTTTTATTGAACAAACTGAGAAAGAAATGCACAATGACCTTCCATGAGATTTAAAAAAAAAGTAAAATAATGTAGTATATACTTTCACGTCACAGATAATAACATATAATTTTCGGAAGTTTCTCAGCACATTTGAAAGACATTAAATTTTCACCCTACTTGAAATATTCTAAGAAGGACGCAGGAAATATACTACCCAGCAGCCTTATGCCTAAATATCCGTTTGATTCCGTTGCAGACGTCAACAGATATACGACCACTATATGGCTGTGTACTGTAGAGGCATTAATACGTGGCAGGATTACGTAACTGTCAGATATTACAATTGTTTTCGGTTCTAGTGGGTGAAAAATATTACCACAGCAAGTATGTGGTCAATAAATTATTAATTAGCGATTTCTCATAATAGATTAATACGATTCTCAGTCGGATGTTTTGGTTGTGTACCTTACAAAGCATTCAGAGTGTGGTCTGAGGGCATATTTACACTGATACATTGTTAACCCCTTCACGCCCAGATCTTTCCTTTGTTATGTAAAATCGTCTGCTGTTAGCCATAAAATTACGAAAAGTAACTTAATATGCCAAATCAGCTAGTGGACAAGGATACTAAACAGGT
>JACEEZ010008564.1:487500-492500 GCA_016584305.1 Chionoecetes opilio
TACCGGTACGCTTTTCCAGTTTGAATTCCAATTCCATTAGGTGGTGTTTGTAATCCCTCAGTCAGGGTTAACCCCTTCACGTCCAGAACTTTCCTTTGCTATAAAAAATTGTGTGTTGTCCAGCCATAAAATTACGAAAGTAACTAAATAAACCAAATTAGCAATTGGACAAGGATACTAAACAGGTCATAGCTATAAAACATTGCTTATATTAACTAAATATCATCTAATGGTACACAAATTACAATGGAAATTACGTTCTGGGACTCAAGGGGTTAAAACAAGATAGTTTAGCTGTTAACACAGACAGCATAGCCACGGGGCGCCCTAATCTCGGCCGCCACCTGCATCCGCCCTCTTACACTCTTGGAGAGCACGAACTCGGGACGCATCATTTACTGGCATATGAGGATGCATTTTTTTTTTTTTTTCGTAATTGTTAACTTTATCATGTACGATGAGTGTATATTCTCAAAACGGGAGAAAAGGATGAAGAAAACCCCGATTACATTAAAGTGTAACCCCTTGAGGCCCAGAACGTTATTTCCTTTGTATTTTGGCTACTATTAGACTATTTTAATGAATGTAAGCAATTTTGTATACATATGACCCGTTTAGTATCCTTGACCCCTAACTAATTTGGTATATTAAGTAACTTTTATTGTAATTTTATGGCTAACAACAGACCATTTTATGTAGCAAAGAAATTATCTGGGCCTGAAGGGTTAAAAAAAGTTATAAATAAACTTAATTTTCTTAGAATAATAAACACGATCTTCCTTTGTATTGTAATGCATCCTGACACCAGACATACCATGAGAGTCTTAATGGGTTATAAACTTCAACACTAATCCCCAAAACAGTAAATGATACCAAGGTCTTCTGACATGTACAGCTACTTCCCCACGCGCAAATAACATAGGAACATAAAAAAATAAGGACGCTACAAGAGGCCGTGAGACCTACACGAGGTAGTTCCTGTTACTTAATTAACACTACCTACATCCACCTTTCATCCCCATCCATGAATTTATCCAGCCTCTCTTTAATTTACCCAGACTCCCTTTAAATAACGTTGATGTAAATCCTGCGTCGGTAATATGAGTGCCATAAAGCGACTGCCAGCGTGGTTGGAGCATGTCACTTCTAGGATAGGGGAGTGTACTGGGACAGGAATGTTTGCCAAGCCTTTAACTTTCTTCATAAACGTACTAAGAACATGTTACAACCATTCTTGCCTCACCTCACACACCAGTATCTCAGGCAACAGGTTTTTTTTTCTTCTCTCTCTCTCTTTCTACATTTATCCAGTCTTTCTTCTACATTTATCCAGTCTTTCTTCTACATTTATCCAGTCTTTCTTTCAACTGGTGTTTGTGTGTGTGGTGTGTGAGTGTGTAAGATGTGTTAAAAGGGTTCCTAGTATTCAGGAATGTAGGGTGAGTATGGGACTTATTTCTTGTTATTCAGTGTGATGTGATTTACAGGATCTACCACGTGTAGGTATCGCGGCCTCTTGTAGCTTCCTTATTTTTTTATATTTTCATACTGTGTGTGTGTGTGTGTGTGTGTGTGTGTGTGTGTGTGTGTGTGTGTTGTGTGTGTGTGTGTGTGTGTAGGGGAGTGATGTGTGATGACGTTGCCGGATGAGCCACAAATAATCCCACCTTCCTATCCTGCTTGGTATCTAAAGTATCGCCCCAAAACCACCTTTCTATGTCGACACACACACACACACACACACACACACGCCACACACGCACACACACACACACACACCACACACCACACACACACACACACACCACACACACACACACACACACACACACACACACACACACACACCACACACCACACACACACACACACCACACACCACCACACACACACACACACACACACACACACACACACACACACACACACACACACACACACACACACACACACACACACACACACACACACACACACACACACACACACACACACACACACACACACACACACACACACACACACACACACACACACACAACACATAAAACGAAAAATATCAAACACAAGCACTAATTCCTCTTAATGTGACAATACATAATACATGAACGGGAGTATAACGAGACATTATATGTACAAACTAAAGAAACTCTCTCTCTCTCTCTCTCTCTCTCTCTCTCTCTCTCTCTCTCTCTCTCTCTCTCTCTCTCTCTCTCTCTCTCTCTCTCTCTCTCTCTCTCTCTCTCTCTCTCTCTCTCCCATCTACACTGACCTATCCTGAACGATTTCTGAGTTATAAACTTATATCCCTACTTTTACGCGTTCAGCTCACAACTTGTTTCTCACACAGCCACACTTACCCATCAAAAGTTATTGTAAATGGATGAATCTACAATTTTATCCCCGCCATTTCCACTTATCTATCGAAAAAAAAACTTTCGGATTTCTGGCTGCTCAAAATATTCCAAAATTGACGACGATCAGGTTTTTGTTATTCTACAGCAAAACTATGAGTCGTAGAAGAAAACTTATCGAAGTAACTAACGTTCTTCTTGATGTGTTCTACATGATACAGTAATCGGTTTGTCAAAACACCTCATGCATGTCGAATAAATGGATATTTTGTATAAATGTACATATATGCTATTTTCTCGCTTATTTACCAATCAATATTTTTTTTCTTTACACCAAATGATAGCCCTTGACAATGATAGCAATTTCCAAACTCTTTCTTATATTTGCAATATAAGTATGCATTCCTTTGAGAATTCTATAAACCATCTACGACACTATGGAATCCACTCCCTGACATAATGTTCAAGTTGCATAATTATCATAAAAGCTTGCACACACTTTCAACACTATGAAATTCTTGGAGCTAAATGCACTATAGAAATGGCTGGAGGAAGCACCGAATACTAGTGACTGATGAGAACAGAATCCCAGGCACACTTATCAGACAACAGGACAGGAACTGAACTTGTCGTTAGAGCTCTACCCACCTGTCCCGCGACTCCCACCAGCCCGTCGCCACCCACCACCTTAGCTCCACCCAGAGCTGGGCAGTATTTAAATACACTTGTATTTAAATACGTATTTAAATACATTTGTGTATTTAGAAATGTATTTATAAATACATTGGTTGTCATGTATTTAAATACAGTATTTAAATACTTTTATGAGTATTTCAATACATTGTATTTAAATACATTTAATATAAAAAAAATAATACTTTTGTATCAATTAATTTGGCCATAAACCCGCCCAACTATCTGGCAACCCTGATGTTACAGTGAACCAGTGTTTCCACTCGCAAGGAAATGTCCTGATTTCAAGGAAATTTAGGCCTGAAGGAAATTTTCAAGGAAACCCAAAATCTAAGGAAATCCTATGGAAATAAATTTTGTTCGGCCATGTTAAACTTTGTGTGTATTTAAAATGTATTTACAAATGTATTTAAATACAATTGATGTATTTAGTACTTAGTATTTAAATACATTCGTAAAATGTATTTAGTATTTAGTATTTAAATACATTTCTCCCATGTATTTAGTATTTAGTATTTAAATACATTCAATGTATTTAGTGCCCAGCTCTGGCTCCACCTCCCTTCTCCCCATTCCCCAATATCCTTGCTGTGGTAAATGCTAATGATATGAATATGATAAGAAATTAGGACCGATAATTTGTTCTTTGGTAATTTTGTCAAAGACAAATAAAATCTGTTAATATTATCATCTCACCTGGCTATTTAATCTTAATCTACATATCTCTAGAAATATCTGTAAAAAAAATATTTCCTTAGGATTTCCTTAGATTTTGCGTTTCCTTCGAAGTTTCCTTCTCAGGCCAAAATTTCCTTAAAATAAGGAAATTTCCTGAAAGTTGAAACACTGGTTCACTGTAACATCAGGATTGCCAGATAGTTGGGCGGGTTTATGCCCAAATTAACTGAAAAAAATAAATAAATAGAATAAAAAAGTATTTACATTTTTATATTATATGTATATAAATACAATGTATTTAAATACTCATTAAAGTATTTAATTACTGTATTTATATACATGAAAACTAATGTATTTATAAATAGATTTCTTAATACACAAATGCATTTAAATACAAATGTACTCAAATACAGCCCAGCTCTGGCTATATATCTATCTAAACTGTCTTTCCCAGGAATCTCAGGAACTCTTTGTCCAAAAATTAATGTTAAAAGGAAATTTGAATCAAATTATTGTTATTTTCCTTATTTAGGCCCGGTTCACACATCACGTTTTTGCTGTCCGTAGTCTACGTGCGTCTTGTCATCAGTGACTCACAGTACGTCACAGTGACGTCACTCCCTGCCTGTGTAGTGTGAACCAGGCTCCGTGCGACCACCTGCTGGAGCAGTGATGACTTCACTGACCTTGAGAGAAGCGCGTCTCAAGCTCACATTATTCGGAGCTTCCAATTCTTTGTCCGGGACTGCGGGAGTGACGGGGTGACATCACTGTGACGTCACTGATCGCCACGCCCACGTAGACACGGACAGCAAAAACGTGTAGTGTGAACCCCGCCTAGAGGTTACATTATACATACTAATTACTGATACAAAAAAAGAAATGGCCTACGCCACATAAAACTTTATTTTAGGGGGTCTATGCTGTACAATAGGGGTTAAGAATTGTAAAAAAAGAAATGGCCGACGCTATAGGAAACTTTATTTTAGGGGGGTCGAAGCTGTAGTCGTTAATAATTGTCTGAGAATGGACAAGTAAAAAAAAACACGAAAAAATCAAATACCGATACCGGTAATACCGGTATTTTGGCACGGTATCGGTATACCGGTATCGTAACTGATACCGGTGTGAGGACGTACCGGTATTATTCCCGTAAACCGGTATCGGCAATACCGGTATTTTCTTGATACCGCACAACCCTAGTTCTATACTTGTTATATTTATAATGATTCCTATGTTCTAAATACCTTTTCTCGTCTTTCAGTCTTGCATTCC
>JACEEZ010008564.1:497500-611223 GCA_016584305.1 Chionoecetes opilio
TGTCAGGAAGGCGGTGTGGTGCCTGACCCGTTGGCTTCTCCTCGAGCACTGGGCCACGCTTGGGCCACTCACTACTAACTGTGCCTGTCGCGCCTCTCTCCACCGATCAATAAAAATAGCTGCGCGGCCACAGCCGACTACCCGGCCACGACGCTCCCCACTCCCTGTGCTCCCTCAAGATCAATCCTCGCTGCCACGCGCCAAGCTTGAACTTCCGCCACAGTTCCGGGGCGCTGTGTCGCTCCTTACGCGAGTAAAGAATGCCGGCAATACCTTGTTACTGTGCTCAAAGGAACGATACTTGGTGCGGCAACACAATGCGAACATGACCCGAGGGCATTCGGCGGAGGTCCAGTTGAATTGTGACCTGAGTGTCAAATTACAGGTTCTTGAATATTCTCCGGTATAGAAAATTAATTATGGCTTGCAATGTCAGTTGAGATGATCTACACTTAAAAAGAAAAAATCATTGTGATCGTGCATTAGTTGAATAATTATTTGTGATGAAAATATCGTTTATAAAACAGTAAAAATCACACAAACGATCAGAGAAGGAAAACCAAAATATAATACACAAACATTGAAACAATTAAGGAAGAAGGAAAGAAAACCAGCCTTCGAAATGGTATAGTCGTGGGAACAGATGGAAGGTGGAGCCCTAATGAGTAGGGTTGTGTGTGTGTGTGTGTGTGTGTGTGTGTGTGTGTGTGTGTGTGGTGTGTGTGTGTGGTTGTGTGTGGGGTGTGTGTGTGTGTGTGTGTGTGTGTGTGTGTGTGTGTGGTGTGTGTGTGTGTGTGTGTGTGTGTGTGGTTGTGTGTGTGTGTGTGTGTGTGGTGTGTGTGTGGTGGTGTGTGTGTGTGTGTGTGTGTGTGTGTGTGTGTTGTGTGTGTGTGTGTGTGTGTGGTGTGTGTGTGTGTGTGTGTGTGTGTGTGTGTGTGTGTGTGTGTGTGTGTGTGTGTGGGGTGTGTGTGTGTGTGTGTGTGTGTGTGTGTGTGTGTGTGTGTGTGTGTGTGTGTGTGTGTGTGTGTGTGGTGTGTGTTGTGTGTGTGGTGTGTGGTGTGTGTGTGTGTGTGTGTGTGTGTGTGTGTGTGTGTTGTGTGTGTGTGTGGTGTGTGTGTGTGTGTGTGTGTGTGTGTGTGTGTGTGTGTGTGTGTGTGTGGGTGTGTGTGTGGTGTGTGTGTGTGGTGTGTGTGTGTTGGGTGTGTGTGTGTGTTGTGTGTTGTGTTGTGTGGTGTGTGTGTGGTGTGTGTTGTGTGTGTGGTGTGTGTGTGTGTGTGTGTGTGTGGTGTGTGTGTGTGTGTGTGTGTGTGTGTGTTATTCATCCATAGTCTTGGTCAAGCGCTAGTCTCGCGATTTCCAGCTGTAACACCCCCGGAGAGAGCTTAGAAGCCTTGAAAACCAATGTATGGGTAAGACTGAGACCTCACACACCACACACACCTCATCCTCTTGCTCGAGGGTGTGTATGTTTTTTTTTTTTTTTTTTGGTGTGTGTGTGTGTCGCAGTTGCCTCTGCAAATCACTATTGAACTCTCAGGTATCGAGTCCTTAGTACTGAGCCTTTAGTCTCATCAGTCATATCAAGTAACAGTTCAAATAGAAGTCTGTTATGAATTCCATGAGTGTACAATGGATCAGAGAGGCATCAATCACATGAGAGATTTAACAAGTCCAGAAAGTCATTACTACAATCATTAGGCTCAAGAAAATCGTCTGGGTTCAACCACGGATATATTTTTTAAAAACGCGTTGTGCTCTTTCCCCCCAAAGACTCAAATGAGAAAAAGATTTAATAAGTCCACCTCTTCATTTATGACAGTCTCCTTCTGATCCAATTTTTCATAATTATACCTTTTCGTTCTTTAACA
Source organism: Chionoecetes opilio (assembly GCA_016584305.1). Classification (NCBI taxonomy): domain Eukaryota; kingdom Metazoa; phylum Arthropoda; class Malacostraca; order Decapoda; family Majidae; genus Chionoecetes; species Chionoecetes opilio. Next base: position 499,369 of record JACEEZ010008564.1, read on the forward strand.
AGGTTCTCAGCTGGGCAAGGCAATGCTTAATCAAATCTTGGGATAATGATGTATGTTGGTATGTTTGCTGAACCCAACATAAATGCACATGCCAGTAGATGAAAGATTGTGAGTCTGCCAACCTTGCTCAATATATTTTTTCTTAGTTTTTGCTTTCATGTACTGCCAATCGACTTACGTGCGAATATCCAAAGCAGATATTATGTTGTTGTTGTTTTTTTTTTCTTTCTCTCTCTCTCTCTCTCTCTCTCTCTCTCTCTCCTCTCTCTCTCTCTCCTCTCTTCTCTCTCTCTCTCCTCTCTCTCTCTCTCTCCTCTCTCTCTCTCTCTCCTCTCTCTCCTCTCTCTCTCTCTCTCTCTCTCTCTCTCTCTTCTCTCCTCTCTCCTCTCTCTCTCTCTCTCTCTCTCTCTCTTTTCGAAAATGTACAAATTCTAGTGAAGCTGAATAAATGCCGTGAATGAGTTTACTACAAATGTGTTGATGAAGACAAAACATGAGGTCATACAATATCCCGCCGGAAAGAGACTGGAGAGCACCGGAAATAAAACAGAGTGACAGTGTTTGATGTTGCGTTGTTTAGCATTAATGTGAGAGTGAATGCGCCTCACACATGGAAATATGCACTACGAGTATTCATTTTAGTGACATTTTCATATATGAATACTGACAATTAAGAGAAACAGCTTGCTAAATTCAATGTATATGATGGTGGTGCGTCCTTACCGTAGATAATATTATAGTCGCCACGGTGCACTATTGTCGCCAGGCGCCATATATTACGAATTTTAGCATCACTACAGACTTGTAAGTGTCACTGAAGACAGCTACATAACATAAACTACTGTACATGCCTCTTCCGTGGCACATACAAGTCTATAGTGATGCTTTAGTGGTGAAATTCGTAATATATGGCGCCTGGCGATATTAGTGTACCGTTGTGACTATAGTGTTATTGACGGTAACAGTAACTATCTGACTCTCTGAGATGAGATGCTTCACCCACATCTGAACAAGGAAGATAGAAGATAATAGAGGAGTATATGATTGGAAATGATATTGGAAATAGCTGATAGGTTATGAGGGTGAAGGTTCTATTTAATATGGATGTTGACGAGCGCGAGAGTGTTATTATGATGTTATAGATGTGGTCACAGATTATGATTCAATGCTATGTTAAGTCTGGTTGTTATATCATTATTATTCCTCTTCTATGTTCCTTGCATCTATAGATTCTGTGCATCATTCACATTCTTTGAAAAAATAATTACCTGGCAGGACTGATTATAATTTATCAACTCCAACCACCAGCCTAGAGGACGTCCAATCTGCGTTCCCTTTCCTATACAACCCGAATCGATCTGAATTGACTAGGACAGCGGCTGTTAACTTAAGGGGTGCGCCACCTTCGAAGATCGTGGGTATATATTTACCTAGGGTGACGTGAGCCAAGAGAGAAAAAGGAGGAGCTGTCAAATATTTAACTTTAAGCTCGGCCTTCGCTTTAACATGAAGCTCGCTCGCGATGGTGAGAGAAGAAAGTGTGGGCGAAAAACTCTGCGGTAAAACTTTGCCATGTTTAACTAAGTAAATAGACTTTTATGCTATATTATTCTTTGTTATTATTATTATTATTATTTTTACTATTATTATTAGTTATTATCATCATTATTATTATTATTATCATTATCATTATCGCTATCATCATTATATTGTTGTCATTATTGTTATTATTATTATTATAATTATCTAAATCATTATCATTACTATTATAATATTGTATCAAAATTACTATAAGTAATAATATCAATATAAGTATCATTATTAAAATCATTATCATTGATATGTTATTATTATTATTTTTGTCATATTATTTTTTTATTGTTATTATTATACGGCCAGAGCGTTATCTATTTTTGATAAAGCTCTCGCTCGCTTTCTCGCTTCCAATGCAGCCGCACCCTAATTATTGTTAATGCTTGCCCTAATTATTATTATCATTTGCTTGAAGCGAAGGCCACCGCATATCAGAAGCTACGCTACGTATGTGTGCTAGCTATGCACGCTATTTCGTCCGTACACCGGAAGACATATATCTCAAGCTATGCCCATCTCTTCATGTTCAATTTCGTTCATCTCCTTTACCATCAGTTCATCTCTTCATGTTCTCTTTAGTTCATCTCTTCTACCATCAGTTCATTTCTTCATGCTATCTTTAGTTCATCTCTTATCATCAGTTCATTCTTCTTCTTCTTCTTCATGTTCTCTTAAGTTCATTTCTTTAATCTGCCTCGCTATCATAGAACATAACAGGAATGCTTTAAAGATCTGGATACATTTTCCTTTCCCACAGATAGTGGTAAGCCCGTACACTCCTGAGCGCCTCCGTAGCACCACGAGCCAAGCCAATCCCACCGATGGCTTCCTGACCAGACCTACCGCGACACTATCAAGGTGCGTGTGGCTTTTCCAGATCTCAATGTCCTCGAGGCAAGCAAGACTAGATCGTAGAAGTGCAGCCAGGAAGGTTCCAAACATCTAGATTGTGGTTCTGAGTTTTCTGACCCAAAGAATTTCATGGTCAGGTAGCTTTTTCTTCATTATGTAGTGTCTCAACTACCATGACCAGCACCTCTATGGTCTTAAATACCATGGTGTAATCGGCAAAGGATTAAGTATAGTGTAGGCTAGTAGTATTTCATCAATTTCACATTAAATTTGTTTATACCGGGCCGGAAATTGAGTGTAATTTTCAACCACTATGTTTAAACAATAGCCAAGTGTGAGGGAGGAATGCCAGCTCTTTAAAAACAAAGTCAGAGCTGAGGCGTACTTCAATCGGGTTGAGAGCATCGTCGCATGTCGCCAAAAAATAACAAATTTTAGTGATACTCTTGCTCGAATAACTCATTCGACCTACCACCTCTCTGATGAAAACACCCACACGCACACGCACGCACACACACTCAAACACACACACACACACACACACACACACACACACACACACACACACACACACACACACACACACACACACACACACACACACACACACACACACACACACACACACACACACACACACACACACACACACACACACACACACACACACACACACACACACCACACACACACACACACACACACACACACACACACACACACACACACCACTACACACACACACACACACACACACACACACACACACACACACACACACACACACACACACACACACACACACACACGATGTGCGCCGATGATTTAGCTGCCACGATGGCTCAGTGGATAGAGCTTTGGCACGCCATTCTGTGGTTAGCCGGTTCGAAACCTCGCTCGCTCCCGGGGAGTTTTCACTGACAAATTTGGGCGGTTACTGTCCCCCTTAAGCAAGGGAATGTGTGTGTGTGTGGTGTGTGAGGTACCAGCATTAACCCAAGATCGGTCATAATGAGCTCCATGCTCGCTCCGGGTAGGATGTAACTGGCGATCGCGAGTCCGGCTCGCGTGGACAAGACCATGGGTGAATTACACACATGCACACCATAAGTCAGAACTCCGGACAAATATATCCCGACTGCCAGGATCTTAATTCCCTCAGCGCTCACCACAACATTTTCCACATCTTAAAAGTCCATCTCGCTCCGCCGTACGTTTCTCGCAGCTGACTTCATAGCATACGTTACGGAAATTATTTGTTTTCGTTCATATATATATAATATATCATATATTATACGCTTATATATATTATATATATAATATATATATTATATTATATATGATATATATATATATATATATATATATATATATATATATATATATATATATATATATATAATACACATATATGCACCATTGCACCAAGAGATAGAGACCAAACTCTCTCTCTCTCTCTCTCTCTCTCTCTCTCCTCTCTCTCTCTCTCTCTCTCTCTCTCTCTCTCTCTCTCTCTCCTCTCTCTCTCTCTCTCTCTCTCTCTCTCTCTCTCTCTCTCTCTCTCTCTCTCTCTCTCTCTCTCTCTCTCTCTCTCTCTCTCTCTCTCTCTCTCTCTCTCTCTCTCTCTCTCTCTCTCTCTCTCTCTCTCTCTCTCTCTCTCTCTCTCTCTCTCTCTCTCTCTCTCTCTCAACAGTCAGCACTCGCCAGTAATCACATCAAAGCTCAGGCCGCGACGCTCGGTGCTGGAGGCCACTCACGCACCTCCAGGGCCTTGGTGGTCTTGATTCCATGCACGAGTCAAAAAAGTCGTCTGGTCCATAAACAGATACAACAAATAAACGAAGTATTCACTAATTAGTTCGTTTGTTCGTCATCACAATTGAACAGACTGACTCTAAACACTCTGAAGGGATTGGGTCTATAGGCAGGACACAGTATAACACCATTTGAAACTCAATGCTCAAAAAGTTTATACGTAAAGCTGAATGTGTGGGTCCCGCAACTCATTAATTGAAAGGTCATCGTTTAAATAGCCCCCTCACTTGTCCCTGCGTAGTGGTGGCGTGTGTCTGAACAGCATTTGGATTCATGAGTATGCAAATATGTAAAGCTGATACTATTTATGTATGTACGTACTTATATGTATCAGCTAATTGCATCACAGATTGTAAATAAAAGCTAGTTTATACTACTTACATTTCGATTCTGGTTGGATGATGATAATGAATGATATCTCTCTCTCTCTCTCTCTCTCTCTCTCTCTCTCTCTCTCTCTCTCTCCTCTCTCTCTCTCTCTCTCTCTCTCTCTCTCTCTCTCTCTCTCTCTCTCTCTCTCTCTCTCTCTCTCTCTCTCTCTCTCTCTCTCTCTCTCTCTCTCTCTCAATATCTACATTCTGTCTTCCGTTCAATCTTACCTCCAAGACTGTGCAGGATCACGTAGGCTTTATTTTTCATGGTTATATTCTTCGTAACTCGACTGAAGTTTCCAGTGAGAGCTTAATTAAGTCGAGGAGTCTTCCGTGGTGGATGGACGAGGCAGAGGGGCCGCCAGTCTTGTGGCTCCTGAGACGCCTTCTGAGGGAGGAAACATATATATGCAGACTTTATTATATATGCATTACACAATGTTGTCAAATATTCTGAAACAAAGAATTTATACACATACCTAGAGAGAGAGAGAGAGAGAGAGAGAGAGAGAGAGAGAGAGAGAGAGAGAGAGAGAGAGAGAGAGAGAGAGAGAGAGAGAGAGAGAGAGAGAGAGAGAGAGAGAGAGAGAGAGAGAGAGAGAAGAGAGAGAGAGAGAGATGATAGATAGATAGATAGATAGATATACATAGATGAATAGATAAATAGATATACTATATAGATAGATATAGATAAATAGATATAGATAAATAGAATTAGATTAATAGATAGATAGATATATAGGAAAATAGATAGATATATTTTATACACTCTAAGTTGTCGTCTTGATTAGTCGGTAGTTTACATCTAACACGAATGACTCAGCATTTGAATTATACATGTACTGTCCACGAATGTCTGAATAAAGCATTTTGTAAAGATGTTTGGTGTACTGCTGTCCTCGCGGTTCACGACACTTCCGCTTGTGCCCTTCGTCATCAAAGGCAGACCTACAAAAATCCAACTTTTGTCAAACAGTTTTCGTTTTATTGTGACAAAAATATAGCAAAGGTCCTGTTTATATAAAAATTGTGTGTGTGTGGGGGGGTATGTGTTTGTGTATGTGTGTATGTGTATGTGTATGTGTGTGTGTGTGTGTGTGTGTGTGTGTGTGTGTGTGTGTGTGTGTGTGTGTGTGTGTGTGTGTGTGTGTGTTTATCAATAGCCACAGCAATCCAACACCTCACTCACTTATCAACACTTCGAGGACACCGAGAAATAGGCATCGCACACAAGCCTCATATCATTATCGCCAAGATTAATAGACACACTATAGATCTTGATTATCGCCTCACACAAGTAATAAACGGCTGCCTACCACCTATATGTATACACCTATATGTATACACCTATATGTATACACCCAAAGACTACTCTATACTGGACTTGCTACTCATTTTGGGCTATTTCCAGTGGAGGCCAGTTTGCGATTCCTGCCATTTTCGAACATCACTCCCTTTTCCCTTCCTATGGTTTATCAGTATATATGATATACCGTTATCTTCGTAAATGTTTGTTCTATAATATTATCAAATAAAAAACAGTAAAATGCAATAAAGAAATGCCATTATGAGAGAGTTAAGAAATATGCATGAACTTAATATTCACTTGAACTCATCGCCATTTAATATTTTGCGAGAAAACATTTTAGATGCTAGCAATAGAAAGAAGCGGATTTTCATTAGCTTTCCATTGCTATATTTCGTTTTCTGATAAATGAATCATAACCATGCATAAATTAGCGTTAACTAAAAAAATAACATTATCTATCGGGATAATTACCCGATGGATGATGTTATTTATTTAGTTAACGCTAAGTTATGCATGGTTCTAGTTCATTTATCAGAAAATGAAATATAGCAATGGAAAGCTAATTAAATTCCGCTTCTATTGATATGTTGCATGTAAAAAGTCTTCACGCCAAATATCAAATTGCGATGAGTTTAAGTGAATATAAGTTCATGCATATTTCTTCAGTCTCATAATGGAATTTCTTTAGTGTATTTTACAGTTTTTTATTTGATAATATTATAGAACAAACATTCACGAAGATAACAGTGTATCATTTATACTGATATGCCATAGTCTACTGTATTCATGGAACACTTTTTTACTTGCCGATACGATTGATGATGTTATTTTTTTAGTTAACGCTAATTTAGGCATGGTGGTAATTCATTTATCAGAAAACGAAATATATCAATGGAAAGCTAATGAAAATCCGCTTCTTTCTATCGCTAGCATCTAAAATGTTTTCTCGCAAAATATTAAATGGCGAAGAGTTTAAGTATATATTGAGGTCATGCATATTTCTTCACTCTCTCATAATGGCATTTCTTTAGTGTATTTTACTGTTTTTTTATTTGATAATATTATAGAACAAACAGTTACGAATATAACGGTATATCATATATACTGATAAACCTTAGGAAGGAAAATAGGGGTGATGTTCTAAAATGGCAGGAATCGCAAAACTGGCCTCCACTGGTCATGGGCGGGTTGGCGCGGGGCACGAGTAGCAAGTCCAGTATAGTATTTGTATACACCTATATGTATACACCTATATGTATACACCTATATGTATACACTTATATGTATACACCTATATGTATACACTTATATGTATACTCACTCGTCAACACTTCGAGATCAGCAAAAAATGAGTATCCCTGTGTGGTGACGATGACAAGCCGCCTCACCTGAATAATAAATTGCTGCCTACCACCAACTCCCACGCAGACAAACTTACACTGGCATCACCCAAGTGTAAATATCACACCACTAAAGCTAGGACACTTTCTCTACTTCAGAAATAGAAAAAAAATTAAAATACGTATATTTTCGCAGGATTTCATTCGCCACATTTTTTTTGCAATAGCAATCCGTTTCTGAAAGATGAAAACTTACCAATATCATCCTATTCCCCAAGAAATACGATGGAAAAGTGTCCGAAATTTTAGGCAGATCAGATTGAAATGAGGCGATGGAAGAATTCCTTAAAGGTGTATGTTTTCCCGATTTTTCTTGAGAGGGGGATAGAGATGTGTTACAGTACTGATACATGGATTTAATTAAACATAAAAACCTTAATCTTAGATGTCAGTATTTCACAAACAACTCATGTATGTTAATGACATACTTAATCAATCAATCATTGGGGGCATACGCCGGGGGGCGCGTCGCCTCGCCCACCCTACGACGCCACTCCCGGGGGTCACCACGCGCGAGTTCCCATGCAGGCTCCTTTCCCATACCAAGCAGCTCTCGACAAGAAACATCAACTTGAACCAGCCACGAGCCTTTTGGGCGCCCCCTTGGCCTCCTCCACGCCGGATTGTCTCTTACAGATACAACCCGATGGGAAGGATCGGTTTCAGGGTAGCGTGCCACATGCCCATATAGCCGAAGTTGGCGCTGACGGACTATGCAGGTAATAGGCCTCAATTCAGTCTCACGGTGCAATCGCTGATTTGACACGTAATCATCCCAGCGATACCCCATGATTCTGCGAAGGCACTTATTACCAAAGGCATTGATTCGTCTCTTCAAGTCACTATTTAGTATCCATGTCTCACAACGGGATCTTCACCTAAGACCACAGGTGTCACTATAAGAATCCAGCCTGCGCCAGCAACGGGCGAGTTCAACCAACATCATAAAGACCTCTATAAGCCTACAGGCGCTATAGGCTCCAACATAAAAAATAAAAATAAATAAAAAAAACATAGAGTAAGACAGGGATCACAAGCGACTTGAAGATCCGGATCTTTGTCCTTCTGCACAGGTACCGACAACGCCACCATACTCCCATACTCCCGCTGAGCGAGTCCATAACACCGTGGGCTATGCCAATCCGCCGTAAGACTTCTTGACGTGACCCGCCGTCATTATGGACTGCGCTACCAAGGTATGTAAAACTTTCCAAGATCTCAATGTCCTCGCCACACGCATGAACAGACTGTACTGCTTCATCTAGTAAGTCTCCAAACACCTGGACCTTGGTCTTGAGCCAGGAGACCTCAAGTCCCAAAGGCTTTGCCTCCTCGTGCAGCGCCTCGAGAGCCATCACCAGGACCTCCAGCGACTCAGCAAAGATTACTGCATCATCGGCAAAAACAAGATCAGTGATCTTGGTGTTGCCGACGGATGCTCCACAATCACTTTGATCTACAACCTTGTCCAATACCCAGTCCATACAAGCGTTGAAAAGTGATGGGGCAAGGACGCACCCTTGCCTCACTCCTGTATTCACAGGAAAGAAGCTGGATACACCTGCCCCACACTTCACAGCACTCTCAGTCCCAGAATACAGACCAGTTATCAAACCAATAGTCCTTGCAGGAATCCCTCGAAGTCGCAGAAGATCCCAAAGTGACTCACGATGCACTGAGTCAAACGCCTTCTTGAGATCAACATAGGCTGCAAGCATCCCCTGTCGAAACTCACGTCGGCGTTCCACCAGGACACGAAGCGCTAGGATACGGTCCGTTGTTGACTTACCAGGCGTGAACCCAGACTGCTGAAGTCTCTGATGCTTCACCAGATGACTGCGAATCCGTGTCAGCAACAGATGGGCAAGCACCTTGCCTGGTACGCTGAGCAGTGTAATACCGCTGTAATTGTTGCAGTCCTGACGGTCCCCTTTTCCCTTTCCAGATAGGGACGACCAGCCCCCTTTTCCAGTCAGGAGGAATGGTACCTGATTGCCAACGGCAGTCAGGACAGCATGCAACCCGCGGATCATGGCCTCACCCCCAGCTTTGAGGAGCTCCGCACTGATATTACAAACACCAGCTGCCTTTCCACCCCTCAACTTTGCTACAGCCTCTCTGACTTCGTCAAGAGAGGGTGCGGTTTCGTCAATGGGAGGATCGGCATCCACTGCCTGTAACCCAGTGGTGTGAAGCTGCTCAGTTGGAGGGTCCACCGTGAACAACTGCCCAAAGTACTCAGCCCAACGCGCCATCTGCCCATCCATGTCCGACACGAGGCGCCCATCTGCTGTTCGAATAGCACTCGCCCGAGAAGGAGACTTGGAACGGAGCTTCTTCAGGGCTCGGTAGGCGGGTCGGAGGTCATTAGCGTTCAAATGACCCTCGACATCCTCAGCGAGACTCCTGACATACCTCTCCTTGTCTCTCCCCAGGAGGGTTCTAGTCCGACGTGACAGAGCCCTGTGCTGGTCCCGGTTCCCAGCCTGCCTGGCAGCGCGATTCTCCTCAATTTTCTCCAGCAGACATACTTAGACAGTTAGGAATGCAGTCTCCTTTCCAAATGAGGTTAAACAGGAACAGGGACAGGAATTAGTTACAAGAAATACCTCGTGTTGGTCTCGCGGCCTCTTGTACCTTCCTTATTTTCTTATGTTGTTATGTAAACACGCTAAATGTATAGAATGTGGGATTGCATCAAGTATTTACGATAAAAAATGCCCAAATCATGTATAATCTGGGAGTTTTATTACTTATGACCGAGACTTTGAGGATGGAACAGGACCTCCGAGAAATCCCAAAATCTTCAAATAAAAAAAGAAAATGCGATAACCAAATAAAAGTTTTTACAAATCCTTACAAGAAAAATGACAACGGATTATAGTGATGAAAAAAACTATCGCTCAGACCTCTCTGTGTGTGTGTGTGTGTGTGTGTGTGTGTGTGTGTGTGTGTGTGTGTGTCTGTAAGATGTTGTGTGTGTGTGTGTGTGTGTGTGTGTGTGTGTGTGTGTGTGTGTGTGTGTGTGTGTGTGTGTGTGTGTGTGTGTGTGTGTGTGTGTGTGTGTGTGTGTGTGTGTGGTGTGTGTGTGTGTGTTGTGTGTGTGTGTGTGTGTGTGTGTGTGTGTTGTGTGTGTGTGTGTGTGTTTTGTCTCCATTCTCGTAAAATGAGAGAGAGAGAAGGAGGGTAACAGACAGTGAGAGAATAACAGACAGGCAGACAGACAGTTAGAAAGACAGACAGAGGGATCGTTTCCAAATTAGGGCCCCTGTCCATGGTGTGTGAAGAGCAGTCATCCCACACGCCTCCACCATCGTCTTATAGTAGTAGCTGTAGTAGTAGTAGTAGTAGTAGTAGTAGTAGTAGTAGTAGTAGTAGTAGTAGTAGTAGTAGTAGTAGTAGCAGTAGTAGTAGGGCTGTTGCTGTCTGTTCTTCCTTTGCCTTCCTTTGTATTCCTTTGTGTATACAGGGTTTGCATGTGTGTATATAGTAGTAGTAGGGTTGGCTGTCTGCTGTTCCTGTTCTTGCATTTGTAATTTATGTTCTTTTTTCTTGTTTTGTGTAACAGGTCTGTCATGGTGTGTAGTAGTAGTAGTAGGGCTGCTGCTGTCTGTTCTTCCTTTGTATTCCTTTGTGTATACACGGTCTGCATGTGTGTAGTAGTAGTAGTAGGGCTGTTGCTGTCTGTTCTTCCTTTGTATTCCTTTGTGTAAACACGGTCTGCATGTGTGTAGTAGTAGTAGTAGGGCTGTTGCTGTCTGCTCTTCCTTTGTATTCCTTTGTGTATACAGGGTCTGCATGTGTGTAGCAGTAGTAGTAGGGCTATTGCTGTCTGTTTTTTCCTTTGTATTCCTTTGTGTATACACGGTCTGCATGTGTAGTAGATAGTAGTAGTAGGGCTGTTGCTGTCTTGCCTTTTTTCCTTGTATTCCTTTGTGTATACACGGCCTGCATGTGTGTATCTTTGTAGTAGTAGGGCTGTGCTGTCTACTCTTCCTTTGTATTCCTTTGTGTATACAGGGTCTGCATGTGTGTAGCAGTAGTAGTAGGGCTATTGCTGTCTGTTTTTTCCTTTGTATTCCTTTGTGTATACAGGGTCTGTATGCGTGTAGTAGTAGTAGTAGTAGTAGTAAGTAGTAGGGCTGTTGCTGTCTGTTCTTCCTTTGTATTCCTTCGTATTCCTTTGTGTATACAGGGCCTGCATGTGTGTATCTTTGTTGTAGTAGGGCTGCTGCTGTCTACTCTTCCTTTGTATTCCTTTGTGTATACAGGGTCTGCATCCGTGTAGTAGTAGTAGTAGGGCTGTTTCTGTCTGTTCTTCCTTTGTATTCCTTTGTGTATACAGGGTCTGCATGCGTGTAGTAGTAGTAGTAGTAGGGCTGTTGCTGTTTGTTCCTCCTTTGCATTCCTTCGTATTCATTTGTGTATACAGGGTCTGCATGTGGGTTGTGGATGTTGGCATCGATCTTTTTCTTGCCTCATATCTTCTTCCTCTCTTCTCATTTTTTATAAGCGCCATTCTTTGCACCTGCACAAACGAGCTTCATCACAGCTCGGCTTCATCATACACGAAACAAAGGTGGTTATGATGACGATTTCATTAGCGAGGAACGTCCTATGCACACCCACGTTTAAGGCAAACTTCATTTCATGGTTTTTTATGTGACCGTGACAGTGAATTGGCTGCCGAGGAAATTGCATTCATACATCTTCCTTGACCCCGACGGCATTCAACCAAACAGACAGACGGCACACCTTAGAAGAAGGGGGACGGGATGGGAGACGGGGGAAACGGGGGTATGGGGGGGAGACGGGGGGTGAAGACGGGGGTGGCTGCTCCAACCTCATAACCATATGTTTTTTTAACCCCTTCACGCCCAGATCTTTCCTTTGCTATATCGAAAATCGTCTGTTATTAGCCATAAAATTACGAAAAGTAACTTAATATACCAAATTAGTTAGTCGATAAGGATACTAAACAGGTCATATATATAAAATATTGCTTATATTAACTAATGATCGTCTAATGGTAGCCAAATTACAATGAAATTACGCTCTGGGCCTCAAGGGGTTAAATTCCATGTGCGTTTTGGAGGCAATAAGTCACACTATGATGATGTTGCTACGTGAGTTGTCGAGATAAATAAAGTATTCATTCATAAAACTGAGAGACACAACACCATAGGAAAGTGAGTCTGAAGTGTTTACCAGTAAGTGAAGTGACAAGAAAACGTACCTTGGACACCTGTGATTCGCTTCGATTACCAAAAAGATTAACTCATACGTTTATACACACGACATGAGTAGATCAATGAATGGAGTGAATGATGAAGATAAGGATCAATAGAAGAAGAAGAAGAAGAAGAAGAAGAAGAAGAAGAAGAAAGAAGAAGAAGAAGAAGAAGAAGAAGAAGAAAAGAAGTTTCGTTTTCTCTCCGTGATGCAAGCAGCAGTTTGATAATGGTGCCGAGCGGGGCGGAACTAAATAAAATTGAAGATAGTTCGGAAACTCATTGAGGCCGCATAGTAACTGTACTGATGAGACCAATGCTTAAACATTTAACTGAACGGTAAAACACAGACCTTACACATTAATCCGAGTTATAAATGTCTATAGGTACATCTCTCTCTCTCTCTCTCTCTCTCTCTCTCTCTCTCTCTCTCTCTCTCTCTCTCTCTCTCTCTCTCTCTCTCTCTCTCTCTCTCTCTCTCTCTCTCTCTCTCTCTCTCTCTCTCTCTCTCTCTCTCTCTCTCTCTCTCTCTCTCTTTCACATCACGTCAGCTCAGCGGAGTGCATCGCGTAACACCACATTCCCTCAGCAACCATGAGAAAAAGTGAGGAAATGGCTTCCACTTAATTCTGGGGATCATCAGTAACTTCTAAAAGGCGGAAGTCGTGATTTTCTCCCAGGTGCTGTAGCATTTTTTCAATACGAGAGAAGGCAAGGCATGTAAAATATCGAACTCTTCAGGAAACACGTAAGAAATATAGTTGCATATGTTGGATGGGAAGGATGGGAAGCTTAGAACGCCAGTTGTGATGTCGCATAGGCAACTTTTTTTATGAAGCTCGAATCTTTTATCTCTAGAATGTACTTGTAACACATGCTTTTTAGGCTCCTTGGGTTTAGGTAATTACCTCTTTCTAGTCTGGTCCCATAACCTTATCAATTCAAACGCAAAATTATTCCCCTTTCTTCCCTTGATTTTCTCTCGTTTGTGTGACATTTCGAGATAAAGACAAAGACAAGCCTCAATACAGATAGCGTAATGAGACATAATATACATAACATAAGAACATAAGAAAATAAGGAAGCTACAAGAGCCCGTAAGACCTACACGTGGTAGTTCCTGTAACAGTATAGTCCTTTATATAGTTTAGTACACCATACGGAACTATACACCAGCCAGGTTTGATCACTCAGCTTTATCAAATGAAGTAGAATTTTAACCTCTTTTTCTCGACTTTATCCCTTGCGAGGCTCATGCGAAGATTCGAATTATAGAATTATAGAGAGGCTTTTCCCGCGATAGGGATGCACGTGATATCCTATAGGAGAGTAAGCTAGAGTTAGTGTGTTGTAGGTCCCTAACTCTTCTCTTGAAAAGATTTAAGTCATAGGAAGGTGAAAAAATAGAAACAGGAAGAGACCCAGAGTTTACCAGTGAAAGGGATGAAAGAGTAATTAAGCCCTTCACGCCCAGATCTTTCCTTTGCTATAAAAAATCGTCTGTTGTTAGCCATAAAATTACAAAAAAGTACCAAATGTACCAAATGAGCTAGACCTGAATGTACCAAATTAGCTAGTGAACAAGGATACTAAGCAGGTCATATCTATAAAATATTGCTTATATTCACTAAAAATAGTCTTATGGTAGTCAAATTACAATGGAAATAACGTTCTGCGCCTCAAGGGGTTGAAAACATCGTAAAACAAGAAGACCGAGCGTATGACACTATAATCACCGTGGCTGGGAAAATGACCGAGACCAGAGGCACAAAATGAGTGCCCGGGTTCTATTTTTTCCCCTAATTCAAGAGGTCGATTAAATTCCAGCGGTAGGAAGACCGTGTAATATTTCTCAACATTATGCAAATGAAGTTGTCGGTAAAAGAAGTCGCTGGCCAAGTTTGTTCGGGGACAAAGTTTGCTCCCTCCTTGATATTTCCCTTGATGCAGTACTTGTTTTCCCAGCCTGAAGTTTCCTATTTATACCATTTTTCACTTTTTGTCCGCGCACTGGTAGCGATTCTATCTGAAAACTTCTTAGCGTTCACGTTTAGCCTACCTTACATAAATAGATAGAAGATAGGAAAAGATAAATGAGTGAAAATAAATATAAATCCTAACATACAAATAGCGATAAAGAGAACATTGAGTAACAACTACTATAGTGCATCTTACTACAACGCTTCGTTACGGTCATCTGTTTTAGGATCGAGAGTTCATTGCTGCTTCTATTTCTCAAGATTAATAGACATACTATCTGTATACTATTAAAAGCTATATTCTCTACTATACTAAACTATCTATACTCTATCTATCGCTAAACTATATTTTCTACTGTTTAAAAGTCTATAGATCTTGCTATTTCTATTCATTTGTAACTGAGCTTGTATTTGATGGGCACGTGGGTGGATTGGGGAGTCTGTACCTGGGACTGAAGAAAGCCTGTCACGTTAGATGCTGCATTACACTTCAGTCAAATTATTCCTGTCTGGCTTTTCCTTTCTATTTAACACATGAATAGTTGCCTGTAACAAGTCATTGTATTTGAATATAAATGCCTTGAAAAAATTCGTATTATGCCACTTAACTATGCTGCATATAGTCATTAAAAAAAAAAAGAGAGAGAGAGAGAAAAGAGAGAGAGAGAGGAGAGAAGAGAGAGAGAGAGAGAGAGAGAGAGAGAGAGAGAGAGAGAGAGAGAGAGAGAGAGAGGAGAGAGAGAGAGAGAGAGAGAGAGAGAGAGAGAGAGAGAGAGAGAGAGAGAGAGAGAGAGAGAGAGAGAGAGAGAGAGAGAGAGAGAGAGAAAGAGAGGAGAGAGAGAGAGGAGAGAGAGAGAGAGAGAGAGAGAGAGAGAGAGAGAGAAGGAGGAGAGAGAGAGGAGAGAGAGAAGAAAAAAAAAAAAAAAAAAAAAAAAAAAACCCATATTACGATTTTCACAACGTTGAAAATCTCTCTTGACTGAAAGAACGTATTTATCAATTGAATAGATGAGTTTGACATAATGCAAATGTAAATTTTGCTATAGTAATCACAAGTGCTTTCAACATTATGCTGTGTATACATTTTGTCGTTGTTATGTCTAAAAGAATATAGAAAAAAATAAAGGTAATACAGTGATTTTTATAGCTTAGTCACGGCTACGAACTGTAATAATTCCGTATTAATCGTGGTATTTCCTTTAATAATACATGATACAGAATACCACTTAAAACATTTTCTGCTATGGTGCCCAGCCTACAGTAATGAAAGAAAGAAAAGTGTGAGGCTACAACAACCTTACCTAGAGGAGGAAGAGGATATAGTGGGGGAGTATTTGTTCGGAGAGGGGAATGTGGAAGAAACAAAAAGAACAATCAACAGTTTTTGGATGACCAGAGAAAATAAGAAGAAAGAAAAAGAAAGAAACTAATAAGATAGAATAAGAGAAGAAAACAAATTAAAGACCCAGACAGCAAGAAGAAACACGTCAGGGAGTGCCGTTGAAAAAGGCCAGACTCCCGACAACAACTGAACTGAACTGAACTGAACGACATACAAAAAGAAGTGTTCCGCAAGATCTTAGTAATACGACTTTACAGCGCCTAGATGGTGGCCACATTCTCGGGTTATTACTGATTCTACATAAAATGACTGAGTGAGTAAATGTGATGCAAGTAAATAAACACATAACTGAAACTGATTAGCGGATGCCTTGTCTGGACGCACTACATCGCGACCCGTAAAGTATACCCTGTCTATAGTCTATGTTTTTTTACAAGGCAAAAAATCCTGCTCTCTTGCTGCTTACTGACTGATATTTGATGCCAGGAGAAGGGAATACAACGGTTCTTCTAAATTTCAGCTGCATTTTATCATAGTTAACCATATTATCAGGTAAACATAGGCATAATTTTAAGCATGAGACCTTAAGATAGAATGGAATTTTTGCCTTGTTAAAAATAATAGACTGTAGACGCACAATTGCCTTAACTCCCTCCTCTCCTGCTTTTCCCAGATAAAAGAATTGAATTGGAACCCACTGCTCGCTGTATCCGATAAACTTCCACCAACTTTTTTTTCCACGATACGCCTACTTTTCCTCCCACGCCGCCACCGGGATAGATTTCGTCCCGTCTGAACTCTGGATCGTCTCGCCCCTCGCCCCCGCCACCTTGCAGTAACTTTTGCATCACTCAAATAAGTTGTTATGAAGCGTGTTTTCAGATGTAAGTTTATATACGTGGTGGTGTGTGCGTGCAAATATGAATAATTAAAGGAAAGTAACACAATCAAGCTATGGAGGAAAGCATTCGAGAACACAAAAAGCCTGAGAAAGGAAGATATAAGCCTACAGACGCTATAGGCTCCAACGTAAAAAAAAAAAAAAAAAAAAAAAAAAAAAGTGCCTACATTTTCGGGGGGTCTTTGTATCTTTTTCGATTTACAAAGAAATCAATCAGTCAATCATTGGGGGCATACGCCGGGGTGCGCGTCGCCTCGCCCACCCTACGACGCCACTCCCGGGGGTCACCACGCGCGAGTTCCCATGCAGGCTCCTTTCCCATACCAAGCAGCTCTCGACAAGAAACATCAACTTGCCCCAGCCACGAGCCTTGTGGGCGCCCCCTTGGCCTCCTCCACGCCGGATTGTCTCTTACAGATACAACCCGATGGGAAGGATCGGTTTCAGGGTAGCGTGCCACATGCCCATATAGCCGAAGTTGGCGCTGACGGACTATGCAGGTAATAGGCCTCGATTCAGTCTCACGGTGCAATCGCTGATTTGACACGTAATCATCCCAGCGATACCCCATGATTCTGCGAAGACACTTATTACCAAAGGCATTGATTCGTCTCTTCAAGTCACTATTTAGTGTCCATGTCTCACAACCATAGAGTAAGACAGGGATCACAAGCGACTTGAAGATCCGGATCTTTGTCCTCATGCACAGGTACCGACAACGCCAAATACTCCCGCTGAGCGAGTCCATAACACCGTGGGCTATGCCAATCCGCCGTAAGGCTTCTTGACGTGACCCGCCGTCATTATGGACTGCGCTACCAAGGTATGTAAAACTTTCCAAGATCTCAATGTCCTCGCCACACGCATGAACAGACTGTACTGCTTCATCTAGTAAGTCTCCAAACACCTGGACCTTGGTCTTGAGCCAGGAGACCTCAAGTCCCAAAGGCTTTGTCTCCTCGTGCAGCGCCTCGAGAGCCATCACCAGGACCTCCAGCGACTCAGCAAAGATTACTGCATCATCGGCAAAAACAAGATCAGTGATCTTGGTGTTGCCGACGGATGCTCCACAATCACTTTGATCTACAACCTTGTCCAATACCCAGTCCATACAAGCGTTGAAAAGTGATGGGGCAAGGACGCACCCTTGCCTCACTCCTGTATTCACAGGAAAGAAGCTGGATACACCTGCCCCACACTTCACAGCACTCTCAATCCCAGAATACAGACCAGTTATCAAACCAATAGTCCTTGCAGGAATCCCTCGAAGTCGCGGAAGATCCCAGAGTGACTCACGATGCACTGAGTCAAACGCCTTCATGAGATCAACATAGGCTGCAAGCATCCCCTGTCGAAACTCACGTCGGCGTTCCACCAGGACACGAAGCGCTAGGATACGGTCCGTTGTTGACTTACCAGGCGTGAACCCAGACTGCTGAGGTCTCTGATGCTTCACCAGATGACTGCGAATTCGTGTCAGCAATAGATGGGCAAGCACCTTGCCTGGTACGCTGAGCAGTGTAATACCGCTGTAATTGTTGCAGTCCTGACGGTCCCCTTTCCCTTTCCAGATAGGGACGATCAGCCCCCTTTTCCAGTCAGGAGGAATGGTACCTGATTGCCACACGGCAGTCAGGACAGCATGCAACCCGCGGATCATGGCCTCACCCCAGCTTTGAGGAGCTCCGCACTGATATTACAAACACCAGCTGCCTTTCCACCCTTCAACTTTGATACAGCCTCTCTGACTTCGTCAAGAGAGGGTGCGGTTTCGTCAATGGGAGGATCGGCATCCACTGCCTGTAACCCAGTGGTGTGAAGCTGCTCAGTTGGAGGGTCCACCGTGAACAACTGCCCAAAGTACTCAGCCCAACGAGCCATCTGCCCATCCATGTCCGACACGAGGCGCCCATCTGCTGTTCGAATAGCACTCGCCCGAGAAGGAGACTTGGAACGGAGCTTCTTCAGGGCTCGGTAGGCGGGTCGGAGGTCATTAGCGTTCAAATGACCCTCGACATCCTCAGCGAGACTCCTGACATACCTCTCCTTGTCTCTCCTCAGGAGGGTTCTAGTCCGGCGTGACAGAGCCCTGTGCTGGTCCCGATTCCCAGCCAGCCTGGCAGCGCGACTCTCCTCGATTTTCTCCAGCGTCTCCGTAGAGACAAAACCACGCCTTGACCTCGGGCGCTCCCCAATACACTCCTTGGCAGCTTGTAGAGTTTCACGTTTGAAGGTATCCCACAGTTCTACAGGATCCCCGAGAGCACCGAGCACATCAAACCGATTTGAGACTGCCACCGCATACTCATGAGCACATGTCAAGTCCTTCAGTTTCTCAAGATGAAACACAGTATGGTTACCTCTTGAGATTCTTCTGGACTTGACATGAAGCTTAAGTGTAGCAACAACAAGTCTGTGATCTGTTCCAAAGAACTCAGCACTCCGGTAAACCCTGCAGTTCTGGAGGATCCTCCAACGAGTACTAACGAGGATGTGGTCGATCTCCTTAGCTACCCCTCCGGCATTACTATACCATGTCCAGCGGTGCAGCTCTGGTCTCTGATACCAAGAACCTGCAATTCTCAACCTTCTGGACCTTGCAAAGTTCAGAAGCAGAGAACTGTTGGTGTTTCTGGTGCCGGAGCCATGGGGACCAACACACAACTCGTAGCCATCTCTCACAGTACCAGTAGTAGCATTGAAGTCGCCCAAGACAATGAGTGTGTCCCGAGGAGGACACTGGTCTAATACAGAGTCGAGTTTGGCGTAGAACATCTCCTTCTCTTCAGTTTTACGCATCTCGGTAGGAGCGTACACTGCAACAAGACATGAAACCCAGAGTGTGTTTCATCCTCACCCGCATTATACGCTCATCAACCGGAGTAACCTCAACAACTGACGGCTGCAGTTTGCTGGAGATGCCTATAGCTACTCCCCGTACACGGTGACCATTGCTCATGCCGGACCAGTAGTAGGTGTAACCCCCACTGCTAGTCTCGCCACTGCCAGGCCTCCACGTCTCAGAGAGTCCCACTATATCCACCCTCAGCCTACTGAGCTCGCCCGATAGGAGAGGTAGTCGATGATCGTCTGAGAGGCTCAGAACGTTCCACGAGCCCACACGAAGAACCCTCCGCAGGTTGATCCCAGGAGTGATTCGACGGGCAGGCGCCGCCTCTGCACCGCCCCGGCCACCCCGGCCACCACCGGCGTTGGGCTAGGGGGCCCTACCACTTGATTTAGAGTGCGGGATTCCCGAGGGCTTTGCCCCGCACTCGTCATAGGCAGACCCCTCCCCTGCGTCAGCATAGGAGGGGTTTGCATGGTCGGGCCCCCCGGCAAAACCGGGTCGGGGGCGCGATTACCGCGCCCCCGGCCTCTACCTCTTACTATGTTTGTGGCTAGTTTAGTTTTTACAGGGAAGGGTTGCAAACCCCCCCCCCCCCCAACCAATCTATGTCAGGGATTGGCCTTACTGCTCACCGTGGCCAGGGACGCAGAACCCCCTGTAGGGATTAACCCCAGGCTGCCCACTATTTAACCCATAGCTGGGATACAAAGTAACAGAGCCACTATATCGTCCAGCACTGTACCGATGCTTCTCTTCGTTGCAATCTTAAATTCATAAGAACATAAGAAAATAAGGAAGCTACAAGAGGCCGTGAGACCTACACATGGTATTATAGTTCCTGTTACTAGAAAATTCAAGGACCAACACAAGGATGGGAGTACAAAATGTCAATCACCATATGTCAAATACCGTTAACAGGATACAAGCCCAGACGGACGGGCGTGATGATGGGCGGTTCTCATCATAACACTGTACAACACGCCCAAGATATCGCATGTTCTCACTCCTCGAGAGAATGCACTGGTGGGACGTCCCTTGTTATCGCATCGAGTGCAGGGGCGGATTTAGCTTGTGCGGGGCCCTAAGCCCGGTGACCTTGCGGGGCCCTAGGCCCGGTGACCTTGCGGGGCCCTCAAGTCAATGGACGAGCGAAACGTTAAAATATATTTACTTTTTTAAAAATATTCAATTTATTGATATAATTAGCCAAATGAACATTTCACAGTTGAATGTTTTCACAAATGCAGTTTGACAAATGCAATTTGAAATAAAGGCAGTTTCACAAATTCACATTTTGTTTACACAAATTCACATTACTGCAAAAGCTCCGACTCCAACCCAGCCTCCAAGTCCTTAGGATATGAAGACACAAGCTTTTCAGCAGCTTCTTTGAGCTCAGTGTTCGTTTTGTTTGAGATTTCTGATAAAAACCCAAACTTCTCTCGAAGGTCGCTGTAAGCTGCGAGGCGTTGTTGTAGGGCAGCACAGAGTTTGTCGATGATGGGCAAGAATGCAGTCACTCTAAACTTGTTTCTCCCTGTCAGCGTAACATCCTCCGCGGAGTCTAGTTCATCGTGGTGACGCGTGTGCTTCCTAATACGCTGGGTGTCGGCGTAGTATGCAGCATTACTCGTCACATCACAGGGATCACAATCATTACACTTAGCCATAGCTTTTGCTTCAAAGTCATCGAACTGGGATCTCAGGTCTTCAACAAATTGTAAAAGAGATTCTAGCAGTATGACAGCTGTGTTGAGGGAGAGCCCAGATTTTTGCAGCTGGATACTGCTACTCTGAAACCTTTCTAATACTGTTGCCCAAACTTCAAGAAAACTTCAAGAAGAATTAGTGTTTCATGTTTTTTCAAACCTTTGAGAAGACCACTTGCTTCAGCACTTGTTTCAGCTGGCTGATTCTGATCTGAGGAAAGCTCTTCCAGAACAATGATGTTTTATTTGTGTGCTCTACTGAGAGCATCTTCTCGTGCTGACCAACGAGTGTTTGAATTTTTTTTATCAACTTTCAATTTCTTATCTTTATTAGTCTCTAGTACCTCACGGTGTCTCCTCCAACGATAAGTAGATGCAGCAAGAAAGGTGTACATATTTTGTATCAGAGCAAACAATGATACTGCAGCAGGACAGTTTTCTGCAGCACACTTACCCACCAAGTTTAAGGAATGAGCCATACATGGTATGTAGGTACTCAGCTTCACTGCACTCATTTTTGATTATCGGTTGGGTCCCCTGATATTTACCAGACATTTTGCTGGCATTGTCATAAGACTGTCCTCGGCAATCGATAACTGGAATGTTCTTCTCTTTAAGAAAATCAAGAACAGTTGTAGCAATATCTCCGCCAGTGTGGCTTAGCATGGGGATAAACTGCAAAAATCTTTCAACTGGACCTGTAGTAGGCAGTACATAGCGGATTGTAAAAGTAAGTTGATCCATGTGTGAAATATCAGGTGTGGAGTCAACAGAAATTGAGAAGTACTTTGCTGTTTTTACTTCATCTGTTATTGAGGACATAACCTTTTCTGCCATTATTCTAATGATTTCCTCAGAAATGACATAGGACAAGTAGGAAGTATGACCACTACCTTTGTTTGCGTGTTTCTTGATATGTGCTGCCAAGAAACTGTCGTATGTGCTCAGCAGCTCTAGAATCCCAAGATAGTTTCCATTGTGTACTGATCCAATTACTTCATCTTTACCCCGAATAGCTAACCCACGTTCGCAAAGTAGCTTTAAAACATCTCCACACCTCCTCAATACTACTTGCCAGAACTCACATTCACTTTCATATTGCTGTACAAGATTAGAGTCAATACGGGCACCCGTAGTCTTTCGATATATCATTTCGACCATAGTATTCCTGTGCTGATCTGACCTACTGTGAGATTCTATGGCATACCTAGCGTTCTTCCAACTTTTGAAGCCAGTTGTGAATGAGCTTTCCACCTTTGACATAAGCTTGCAAGGAAAACAATACACTTGACCAGTTGTTTTAGAGTAACAGAGCCATTTAAGATTAATTTCTTGGCCAGATAATGAATAAGTTCGAGTGAATAATGTCTGTGTACAATGACGGGTTCTGTTTTGACGGGTTCTGTCTTTCACAGCTGACTCTTTGAAGTCACCATCACAGTGTCGACATTCTGCGCTTTCCTTTTTCAACCAATAGTCACACACATTTTCAGGAATTATTTTAGGCCATAATCCAAGATCATTTCAAATCCTTGTTCAGTACCGGTATTCATAACTTTGACTTCCTCTTGTGTCTCTTCACTGTGTTCAGGTTCAATTGGGCTAACTACACTAGGTTCAGTACTAGTTGTGGCTTCTTCAGTTGTTGCAGGCGTAATTGGTGTCTCTACTGTTCACTAGGACAGTAGTTCTAGGAATTCAGTCCCAGGCTTCGTATCTACCACATCAGCAGTTACACTTGTACTTGGTTTGTTCAAGCTAGGACTAGATTCAGTGTGAGTTTGTGATTTTTCAGATTCATATACTGTTGGATATTTCACCCATTGAGTTATTTTTGGTAGTTTTCATAATCTTTCCTTTTCGTCTGTCTTTTCTTGTCGTTTAACAGAGCCAGCTTTATACTTCCTCCCATGATCACGATCACGACTTGTTGATTTCTCCATTGTGCCTCACTGCAGCCTCACTGCCTTATCCTCATAAAGAAAAACATAAAAAACATCAATAATTATTAATTATCACTAATCAATTGTATTATTTATAGTGGAATCATACATTATATGTGAGGGCGTGGGTATACGAGTACCGTGATTCGGTGCTACTTTAGTATGCGTTCTACCGTTCTGTTTCTACCTTAGTATGCGGTCTACCGGCTGCTTCTACTTTAGTATGAGGTTTACCGCGCTACCGCGCTATACTGTGGGTTTAATGGATTATTTCCATCGGAGAATAACAATTTTTTAAATGTATTAATCAATTTATTAATGAACAATAACATCACATTGCTAATTTTAATACAATAGTATAGCATGCATAAACAATTAGCGGTATACATTACGAATATCGTTAAAAATGCTATAAACAAATCAGGTTTATCTTTTTTGAGCACTTTCCAGCAAAAATGATTAAGGTGTGACCGAAACAGTTCCTTGCTAACACCTCTCATGTTCTTTAAAATACGTGTTTTGGCATCCAACCACGATCGTTCTGTGCCTTGAGTGTTTGCTCCTGTTACTGGATCCACGTAATTTTCTTGGTGATTCACTGTAATATGGCGATAACCCAGATTATTTAAGTTTTCATATGCAGGCCATTCATCAGAGTGAATCACTGAACTGGCTTCACATTCCCGCTGAATGATGGGAATCAGAGTATTTCTGCAACGCCGTTCCACATGAAAATAACGGGAATCAGAGCCTTGCTTGAGGCCAAATACCTAAGGCCTATCGATTCGCTGTTACCTACCTGACCTATGACCTGTGGACCAGTAACTAATCCCTTCAGATGCAGGGGTAGGGGACACCCCACACCACTGTAGACTGCGCTACTGCGGTAGAACGCATACTAAAGAAGCACGCGCGCGTGATTCTTAGTACGCGTCTTACTGTTCGTTGTTCTGGATGCAGAAGTATGTTTGTAGTGATGGTGAGCCTGCTCAGAAACTTGAAGCTGATGTTGAATTGTTCTTCACTCACTCTCTCTATATAATATTATATAGGGTCCAGGTATACACGTAACACGTCACTCCCTTTTTAAGTAGTATATTGAAATAAGATATATACAAGGATGTACAGAGGACACTGAAATGACCAGTGTCGAGTAAAATTGGATCCTGACTCATTCTCCTGAGGTAAGTGGGTCACGATCAAAACCCCGGTCATGGGGGCGTGACTTTTAGAAAAGAGGACACAGAGTAACAAATGAGATGAAAGGAAGGAGGAGTTGAAATTCCTATAGCCAATCACTAATATATAAATGGGAGGAGGAAAAGTTGTAGCCAATGACAGTTGAATGACTGAGTAGGAAGATGTGGGAAATAGGTGTGGTTTAAGGATCAGCGCGTGGCGCCTTTGCGTGTCACCTTACATTACACTAGGGAGAAGGAAAGATAAGGAACCTGACACGGACATGCAGCTGCCTTGTCGGTCGAGGTCAAAAGGATATAGGAGGAGGATGCGAATATAAGTAATTGAAACATACGATGATACGAGGGCCGGTCAGGAGTAATTGAAGACAGTAGTACATGGGGCCCTCACAGGCGCGGGGCCCTCACAAGCGGGGCCTAGGCCCGGGCCTACTCGGCCCCCTCCTAAATCCGCCACTGATTGAGTGTACGAAAATGTCTATACCACTTGCACAGGCTCTCCGGTTCACCCACTAAGGCACTTGGCAATCCCATAATACGTATCTCTCTTGTAATCTCGTATCTCTTGGTCACCATCTTCCCTTACCATCTCACCTCTCCTTCCCTTATCTTTCGGGTTAGGTAGAGAGCCAGGTGAAGGTAATGGGCGCACACTACACAAAGCACCCATGTCAAGACGTGAATCTAAGCTCTTTGTGACCCTGTAACAACAATAATAATAATGATAATAATATAAATAATAATGATAATAATATAAATAATAATGATAATAATAGCCATAATATTAATAACCAAAAAAATATATATTAATGATACTTATAATAATTATAATAATTATAGTAATAATGGAAATTTTGATAAAATAATAATAATAGTAATAATAAAGATATTTCAATTATAATAACAATAATAACAATAATAATAATAATAATAATGACAACAATAATAATAATAATGATGATGATATCAATAATAATGATGATAGGCAATAATAATAGTAACAATAATAACAAAAAATACCATTGCACAAAGATCTATAGTATAGTAAGTGACGCATGGCAAGGCGTCAGTCACGGCAGAGGTTTTCGCCCCTACTCTCTTCTCTCACCATCGCGAGCGACCTTCATGTTAAAGCAAAGGCCGAGCTTAAAGCTAAATACTTGACAGTTCTTCTTTTTTCTCTCTTGGCTCACGCCCCCCTAGGTAATTACCCACGCCCTCAAGGTTAAGAACTGCTGATGTAATGGATAATAATTCCTTGCCCGTAATGAAGCATAATTCATGAAGCAATCTTATATACTATCTGTGACCTCAGCCTTTGGTGTATCTCTTTCTGCTGTCATGTGTCTCCTTACGGTATCTATCATATCACTCAGACTTATCATTGTTATATCCTTTGAATCCAGGCAATATTCCATTCACCTCGGAAACCATTACCAGTGCCTCCTTATCCATAGACTGCTTTTATTACCCATAGATCGGTCTCTATGTTTGCTAAGCTCTTTTTAAGGTAAAAGCTGGTGATCGCGTATCCAGCGCGCATGATCAAGACCGTAGATGCGTCACATATACATATTTATGTACAAAGATGGCGTGTTGTACTAAATCTGACACCACGTTCGTCCTGGCAAGGTGTGGCAACGGCGGCAAGGCAACGGTGGGGTGTGATGGCGACGGCTGTAAACAACGGCGACCTAGGTCCAGGGAAACATAACAGCGGTGGTGGTGGACACAGGCGGTTGTGCTTGACGAGTAAGTAGTAGTCGTAGTAGTAGTAGTAGTAGTAGTAGTAGTAGTAGTAGTAGTAGTAGTAGTAGTAACAATAGTAATAGTAGTAGAATTAATGGTGGTGGTAGCAGTAGGGATGGTGGTAGTATAATTAATGATGGTGGTAGTAGTAGGGATGGTGGATGTCTTAGTTATAACGTAGAAGCAAAGTCGCTATTACCTCTAGCTGTAGCTCAGAGGCATCCAGTAGTTACGTAAGGGTAGAGTACAAAGCTTTATGGCAACTGCTGTCAGTCCATCCTAACCAGTTAGCAATACAGGTGTTATTTTCTAATGATAAGCACACGCTGTATACATAACTAAAACTCTCAGCCAATAACGTTATCACATAAAGGGTTTGGAGGTCAAAGGATCACAAGGGTGTCAAAAAAATGGAAAAACTGAATTAGTCTCTTATGTCACACGACCAATGCAACGATGACCTGAGGGCATCCCATGAGCAGGATCAAAGACAAGTAGTCTACAGAGTAGTCTTTGGCAGGATATATAAACATCTTTGAAGAAAAATCAGTCTAAAGATCTATTGATTATGTATTTTCTATACCTGGTAGCACTATACAAAGTTCTAAATCTACAGCTGCCGTAGCGACACCCTCAGTAGCTTGTGTTTCACTGCCAATACTCAATAAGCCCAACAAGCCTTGCATCACCATCAGACTAAGAAACAAAAAATCAGAGACACCATTTGTGCATTGCGTATCCTGTGAAACCTCGGACAGTTAAAATAAAGTTACCTGTAAGAATTACAGTATACGCGTTAGAGACCACGTATTAGACTGTAACATTCGAGAGAAGTTAAATCACACACATCCATCCCTCTGCAAACTAAAACACTGATACGTGGATCACCTTTCTAGGGACGTATCTCACGGCAAGACGACAAGGATATCTTCACAACAGCCAGAGACCTTAGCACTTAAAGATTTTAGATAAGTTTTGACACTACGCCTCGACAAAGCACGCAGCACCATGCTCGACACTGGAGTGATAATCGGCATCACTTTCATCATGATCGGCAGCCTCATGACGCTCTACGGCGCCTTCGCCTGCGCCACAAGCAAGGTAAGTCTCGTCACCTCAAACACAAGTGCCAAATTATCACGGTGACTCGAAGCCATTCTGACCACAAACACTGTACTTTGTTGTTACCAGGGAACATTTTTCACACATACACACACACACACACACACACACACACACACGTACACACACACACACACGCACATACACACGAACATACAAACAAGCTCTTACAGGGAGGATAGAACAAGCGATCACGCGTCGCTTGCTGCTGTGTGTATGTGTGTGCGCGCGCACACACACACAGCAGCAGCATCAAGTCCAAACATTTTAGTGCTCGAGTGGAAGGTGGGTGTGTGCTTCACGAAAGGTTGCTAACGACGCGTTGCTAGGTCCTTCTGCGCATGCGCAGAAATTTAGCTGAGGTGCGAGGGAGCTGAGTAGCCAACATCTTAACTCACTGTTCTAACTATGTCCAATAAATATCTATCTACCTATCTATCTATCTATCTATCTATCTATCTATCTATTCAGCAACACCGTCCCTCACGCCAACACTGTATGGGTCCTAGCACCTCTTAAATACCTGCCTGGTGGGTCTGGTGCCCACCTTGCTTCCGCTGTAATAGTCTGGAGCGTAAAAATTTGTCAAAAACTGAGGAGCACTCCAGCCTTTTGTTGTGCTACAGCCACGCCCTCTACCTCCACCACCACACACACAGTATGACACGATATACACACGCATGTGACCACTACGATGCTTATGGAAGATACGCTGATTATCTCCCGAAAAACACGAGAGAATACCTTCGATACATAAGAACCGATAAAGTTCGAAGATGTCATTCAATCCAAAATAATGCTACCGTAAGACATACATATATTGTACTACAACAAGCTTTTGTTCAACATGACAGTATAAACATTCATATATACATAGAGGAAACTCATCTTTGTGTGTTCTTGTTACGTTTACATTTTACTGACCTAACCAGAAACCAAATGAATTATGCATCTGCTTTTACGCCGTCTATCATAAGTCATGTTAACACAATCCAACTGTGACCACTCATTCCACTTATTCCTGATTTAAAGGGCAGTGTGTACAACGCTGAAGACGTGGATGCCATGGTGACGGCGACGGTGATGGAGCAGGAGAAGCAGAGGCAGCAGGAGGAAGCACTTTTCACAGACTTCAAGCCGGGAGACATGAACAAGAAGAAAAAGGTCCTCATGGCATAGCGACTGATATCAAGAACGGTTCATGTAGAAGATTCATTAAAATAGAAATGAACAGTTATACATATATATAATTAAATATTTTGGACTTGACCCTTGACCTTTTATTCTAGTGTGAAAGTGGTCCACGGTGTCTACGAATTTGGAGCACTCTGCTTTACTGCTTAAGTCGTCTCGCTTGTATGCAAATTTACTTTTGATAATTCTTTTTTATCATATTTATTATTTAACCTCTTGAAATTTGCATCAGATGAAGTTGTTATAACAATACAGGGGGAAGGGGGAATGAGCTCGTTCTTCGCTATCACAGACTTAGGAGACGCATAGGAGGAAAAACGAGAGGAAAATATATTATGAAAAATGAAAACATTACTTTGCAGGAAATTATGCTAAAATGTAAGGAAGATGGTGATGGTGGTGGTGATTCCCTTAGGGATCATTATTATCATTACTATTATTATTATTATTATTATTATTATTATTACTATTATTATCATTATCACCATAATTATCAGATATTCATTATTATCATTATTTATATTATTATCATTACATAAGAATTATTATCATCATTGTTATTATCATTAGTATCACTATATAGGTGAATACAAACATCAATGGAATATGGTGCCGAGAGTCGTGTGTGCTGTTAATAAAGGTAATAAATAATAAAAGTACAGTAGCCTTCATGGTGTTCTTTTCAACTGTTTCCTGCCAGCCTGACTTCGGAAGGATGGATGAGCGGGAAGGAGCCTTGTTCTATGCTATGCTGTTCTCCCACATGTTATTTATCAGTACGTGGTGGTGCGTAGTGTCAGCAGATACCTTCTATTTCAATATGTAATTTTCTATTATGTGTAATACTTTATAGCTTGGTACTGTGGTGCGATTCTGTTCCTGTAACAATGGAGTACAAAGGCAAGCAAGCAGTAAGGTGGTGGTGGTGGTGGTGACGAGGAGGTCGCCCTCCACTACCATCCCCTTTTGAACATCCACCTCGCCACGGTTCCTTTTACTTCTTTCTTCACAATTATAATTTCATATAAAAATGCAAAACTTTGTCAACTTGAGATGCTTCCGCCTGGTGGTGGTGTTGATGATGAGGGTGGCGATCACCCTCGTGCTGGTGGGCTTGGGGCTGGAGGCCGACGAGCTGCGTCGGGTGATGAGGGCCTGGCGGGACGCAGGGCCCCACACCACCCTGCTGGGGAAGGTGCGGGGGCACCTGGTGACCGCCTAGTGGCTGACCTCCCCAGGGACCCCCTTGCGGAGTGCGGCTTCCCCCTGGGTGACAGCTGGGGTGAGGTGCTGTCCATGATGATGGGCAGCTAGGAACTTCTGGCCTGCCTGGAGAGGCAGATCCAGAAGGCCGAGCAGGAACACAAGACGTTTGTGTTCTGGCTCGTGTGTGCCATGTGTGTGGCGGTGGAGGTTGTGTTTGTGGTCCTGGTGGCGGGGCGCTCCTGGGCACGGCAGACCCTGGCGCGCCACCACCGCCCCCAGGAGAAGAGTAGCGACCAAAGAAGAGACCAAAGTCCTTGGGAGTCACAACTTACACACAATTTTCGGGAGTCACACATTACAGCCAACGCAGGAGTGGTCGAAGAAGCCAACCGCCTGGTGCGGCGAAGCCTCCTGGTACCTCAACGCTTCATGGAGCGGCTGCAGAAACAAGTTGGGAAGCGTTACTTCCACTATCACCTGGGAGGCCGCTTCTCCGTCCTCATCTTCGTGGATCCAGAACGACAAAGGCTGCACATCAAGGCCACCAAGAACAACGTGCTGGAGTGCCACGTCGCCCTCAAGAACTTGTTAGCGGAGTGGCGAACACGCGAGGCCGCCACACCTCAAAAGGTTCGTATCCCAGTGGAGATGCCCACCAGACCTTCAAGGCTGCAAATAGAAGCTACAGCGATAACTCAGAGCTTCAAACTACCCCAGAAAATGCTGTCTCCACGCCAGCATGGAGTGGCCGCGGCCAGGCAGCAGGCGGCAGGCAGTAAGCGCCACCCCGCTATTAAGACGGCTGCCCGCCGACGCCTTGGCAAAACCAGGAAGTGGAGGGCGTTCGGCCACATCCTCCTGACGCCAGAGGCACGTCGGGTGGCCTTCGTCAGGGCTCGCGCCGCCCTTGATGAACGAGCACACGCGTGGAAATATGCCTCCAAGACAAAACTGGAGAAACTTAAGAAGCGCGGAGTCCCCGGTAACATCCTCCCGACACCCGAGGCACGTCGAGTGGCCTCCGTCAGGGCTCGCGCCGCCCTGAAAGAACGGACACACGCGGAGAAGTGTGCCTTGAAGACAAAACTGAAGGAAAGTAAAGACGGAGTGTTCAGTCCCATCCTTCCGACACCAGAGGCACGCCGAGTGGCCTCCGTCAGGGCTCGCGCCGCCCTGGAAGAACGGACACACGCAGAGAAGTGTGCCTTGAAGACAAGACTGAAGGAAGGTAAAGACAGAGTGTTCAGTCCCATCCTTCCGATACCAGAGGCACGCCGAGTGGCCTCCGTCAGGGCTCGCGCCGCCCTTGATGAACGGGTGCACGCGGGGAAGTGTGCCTCTAATAAGACTACATGGAAGAAAAATGTCGGACCTAAGACCGCTCAGACCGACACTCAGGTTGCGAACATGACTGTGCCTGTGAACCGAGTGGCCTCAGTGAGGAGTGACGCCGCCAAAAGGGAAAGGGCGCACGCGCGTGAGTGTGCCTCTCAGACGACACAGACGAAAAGTGTCGCAAAGGTTGCTCAATCTTTGAACACGTCTGTGCCTGCGAGCCGAGTGGCTTTTGCGAGAAAAGACGCCGCTATAAGGGAACGAGCACACGCACGTAAGTTTGCGTCCCAGACGAATGTTAGAATGGGATGAAAAATTAGGAGTAAAATGTGACACCTGCCAAGTCTGGTGGCAGAAGGGGTGGGGCCCGGGAGGGCAGGCGGAGCCAGGGGGCGCCACCTGCTGGGAGGAAAAGCTGGCCCCCGAGCCTCGTAAAACCGGGGGCCCAAAATCTTCGGTCACACAACCTCGACCCCAGAGGCGCGCCGTGTGGCCTCCGTGAGGAGTCAAGCTGCCACAACGCAAAGAGCGCACGCGCGCACGTGCGCCAGTCAGTGAGCGACAGCGGCGTCGTGGATTGACCGCCATAACTTACTAACGACATAACTTACTATCATTATCATCATTATTATCACTGTTATTATTATCATTATCACACTCATCATTACTATTTTCATAAGTTTAATATATTTATTACCATTAAAATTGTTACCATTACTACTACATATCATTTAATGCTATCGTTCAAAGTGTCATTGTTAACATTATCATTGTTATAATTATTAATATTATCATTATATTTACACAGCGCGCCAAAGCATTGTTCGCGACATCATAACACAGCGCTTCCATACGGGAATTCAGAAAATGTACTCTATGGCAGCCTACTGACTTCCGAGAGAGATATCTTACATATGGCAGCTTGTTTAAGGCACGGGCAGTCCATCAAGACCGTTGAGGAATGTTCAGATGCCACTTGTCAATTATAGATGAAGCATTTCAAAAAGTATCGCCTTCCTTCCCGCGAGTAATTTGAACAGACGCGCATTGGTATGTCTATCATTATGTTCATAATGAGTGGCAAGAAAGACCTAACAAAAGAGCAAATTAAAGTTATTGTATCTCTACACAAGGCAGAGAGGCCAGTGGAAGAAATATCAAGGATTGTGGATGTTACGAGGAGATGAGTGCATAAGTGGGTGGAAAGTTTCACGGTGAGTTGCATCGTCGCGACAGCCGCGACACCAGAACAATATAAGTGGCCAGGGCGAGGGTGTAAAACATCAGCAAGCACCCTAAATGTCATGAAACGTCAAGTGGATGCCCATCCTCAATTAAGAGCAAGAAAAATATTGCGATATGACTTTTACATCCTCGCCCTGGCCACTTATAATGTTCTGGTGTCGCGGCTGTCGCGACGATGCAACTCACCATGAAACTTTCCACCCACTTATGCACTCATCTCCTCGTAACATCCACAATCCTTGATATTTCTTCCACTGGCCTCTCTGCCTTGTGAAGAGATACAATAACTATAATTTGCTGCTTTGTTAGGTCTTTCTTGCCACTCATTATGAAAATAATGATAGACATACCAATGCGCGTCTGTTCAAATTACTCGCGGGAAGGAAGGCGATACTTTTTGAAATGCTTCATCTATAATTGACAAGTGGCATCTGAACATTCCTCAACGGTCTTGATGGACTGCCCGTGCCTTAAACAAGCTGCCATATGTAAGATATCTCTCTCGGAAGTCAGTAGGCTGCCATAGAGTACATTTTCTGAATTCCCGTATGGAAGCGCTGTGTTATAATGTCGCGAACAATGCTTTGGCGCGCTGTGTACCTCCGCCAACGAAGTTGGAGGGGTTATGTTTTCACCCCGATCTGTCTGTCTGTCTGTCTGTCTGTCTGTTTGTTAGTGTACAAGATTTCTCGAAAAGTTACGAATATATTTGGACCAAACTCGGTATACCAAGTCTATTTGGTATAAGGAAGAACTGATTTAATTTTGGATGAAATCTATTGACAACTGTTGCCATGGCAACCAATTGAT
Source organism: Chionoecetes opilio (assembly GCA_016584305.1). Lineage (NCBI taxonomy): Eukaryota > Metazoa > Arthropoda > Malacostraca > Decapoda > Majidae > Chionoecetes > Chionoecetes opilio. Next base: position 532,525 of record JACEEZ010008564.1, read on the forward strand.
GAAATATTCGGCCGGAGGTATGCGCTTATACTGAGTGCATATATATATATATATATATATATATATATATTGATGAAATATTCGTGCGGAGGTATGCGCTCTACTGAGTGCCCCCCCCCCTAGTTATTACTATTATCATTGATTTCACAGCTATCATCACTAACATTATTATCATTATTCTCTTTTCTATCATTACTATTATTATAATTATTATTACTATCATGATTATTGTTATTATCATGATTATTTTTATCATTAATATCTATTGTTATCGTTCAATGGATCAATATTATTATCATTATCGTTATTATCAATATCATTATCATTATTATTGTTATTATCGCCATTATTACTATCATCATCATCACCATCAAAGGGTCACGCCTAATGAAATCGTCATCATTTACATCTTTTACTCACTGTAGAGAATTATTAAGGGGGGAAAAATTATATAAATGTGCGCTATCCATACAACTAAGAAAGATATATAGAAACAAATGATATGACTCACTTACCCAACAGGTGAATCAGCGGGTGACAAAGGTGGTGGTGGCAGCGGTTGGCGTGGCGAGGAAGGTACTGACTAATGCCTCACTAATTCTAATATTACACTTTTCCTCTGTTTTTTGTGTCCACAGACATCACGGGTGCATATGCGTTTGGTGCTAACTGCAACAAGGATGAATAGGCGAAGGAATAGAGTTAGTAAGGTCAATATCGCACAAAGCACGTGTACACGCCACTCATCTCAAACCCAAACAATAAAAAACGAGGCGCTACCGTTTGTACCCTACATAAGATCATCAGAAAATAAGGAAGCTACAAGAGGCCGTGAGACCTACACTTGGTAGTTCCTGTTACTTAACACTACCTATATCCATCTTTCATCCCCATAAATCCACCTTTCATCCCCATATATCCTACCTTTCTTCCCGGAGCGAGTGTCGGTGTCAGAGGGGGGACAAAACTCTAACCTCTGCTCCTGTGTCAACGAGGAAACGTCCCGAATAAACAATAACACAGCTCAAGGATGAGTACAAGAGAGGTGGTGTGGACGTGTTGGCTGTGAGGCGACTACTGTCTCCGTCACCAGGCAAAAGGCGTGCCCCGGTAGCTCCTCCCTGGACGGCGTTGATTGGTCAGACCGATCACGCCAGGGTAACGAGTGTACTCGAGCTCGGTAAACGATGCTCCGAGACCTCAGTGGCGAGAGCTCGAGCTGGGTGAGCGACGGTCCGAAGCCTCCGTGGTGGGAGCCGCCTCATCTTGCAGTGAGTTGCCATCAGTGCAATGTGGATGTCAGTGGAGGAGTCGTGATTATTCCCTGAAGGTGGAGAAGAAGGTGGAAAGTGGAGGAAGAGGAGTGTGATGATTGGAAGGTATTTCATCCATTTCATTATCGCTAGTAAAGTGCTTCATAGTAGTCATGAAACCACTTGAGTCTCGTACAGGTGTGTCACATTCGAAAAAAAGGGAAGCTCAATAATATCTTTATTGGCAGAATTACCATATACTACATGAAGAAATAAGTTAAACATTCATACACACACACACAGGCACGCACACGCACCACATACACACACACAAACGCACACACACAAACGCACACACACACACACACACACACACACACACACACACACACACACACACAACACAACACAGTACACAAACAACAAGCAAACACACACATACACACACACACACACACACACACACACACTCTTTCAGATATGATTTAGAAAAAAATATATGTACGTAAGATATGTGTACATATATGACTGAATAAATAAATAACTAATCATAAAGGATTCAACAAATATACTATATAAAAGTATATATATATATATATATATATAATTATATATATATATATATATATATATATATATATATATATATATATATATATATATATATATATATATATATATATTATATATATATATATATATATATATATATATATATATATATATATATATATATATATATATATATATATATATATATATATTATATATATATATACATGTACATATTCAGAAAGCCTCATTTCAAGCCCCACTTCACCTGTCATTTATGTGGAATGTAACAACTAAAAAGGAAAAATGTTTTTAGACCGGCAGATGGTCAAAGGTAAATAAGCAGAACTTTAATCAATACATAAACTTTCTCAGCCTAGCTAGTTATTCAGGCAGAGAAAATTTAGATAGCTAGAGATTACATAAAACATAATTTAGAGTTGAATAGTTCTCAAATACACCAAACGAACAGAATTGTCTTTTTTTGAAAGAAATAAAAAGATATGAACATTCAGCTGTCTGACATCTGCATGCAGAAAGAAAACAGCAATATTTGTTATTCATTAAGAAACATTAGACAGAGTGAGAAGCTCTGTAGTAATATATTCATTCAAATCATAATGACCTCCAGCTAATGAATAAAGGGATCTCATGAAGATCCGCCACGCAGCTGCTTTTGGGGTGGCCGATCTTCATGTGGGTGAGAGTGGTTTGATAACCCAGTAGGGTTAGATTACGTAACCAATGTCCAGGTTAAGTTAGTGAACTAGCGGGGGGTTCTGAGTGGCCGCAGTCCTAGTTAGGTCATCCCCAAAATAGCTGGGGTGGCGGATCATCATGAGATCCGAAGAAAGAAAAGGAACTCAAATCTTCACAAGAAAAATGTACAGGCAACAGATAGAAACTTTGGCAGCAAGGAAAAAACACAAATTTGCTTCAAGCTAAACATCAAACATGATTTTATGATATATGGACAAAGTGGAAAGACAGTAAGATGAGATATAAGCTAATAATCAAAATACGAATCATTAAGGTATTAGAAGTAAACCAAAAACCACCAAGAATGTGAGAAATTATCATAACGCTGAAAATACTTCACCAAAAACCCATAGGGGACGGTGATACAGACAAATATATAACAAATAAATAACAGCTAATAATAAACAATAAATAAACTATAATAATAAAAAACTATTAACCAAAGAAAGACACGGTAAATACATGATATTAACCAAGAAAAAGGGCGTTAACAAACAGTAAGTATGTTGATAAGAAAATGATAACATTGGTATATTAATCAAATGTTTGTGACGATCATAAACAATCCCAACACAACATGAGACCAAAATAACATAAACTCTATAGATAAACAAACTAACAAACAATGATAACTCTTCTAACAAACAAGTAATCACACACACTCGTAACAATAAAGGAGGTAACAATGGCTCTAAGAACAATACTCGGGTAATACTGGTCTTTACAGGGTCTAAATACTAACCTAATCAAATACATGCACAGAACTCGTCTTCTAAGATTCACAAAGGCTCCACTAAATGCCTCTAGTATATGTTTCAGTAACCTTAATGCACACCACTATAGTACTCAAGAGAGGTGAAATATATAGTTGAAAACATCTACTTATTATGATTTCCGTAAAAAAAAATTACAGACAATAATAAATCAATCAATCACATGGACACAACTCGACTCCAATAATGAGTAGTGTCAGGACCAAATTAGATGTTGTAGTAAATATCGATACTTTGACTGTATCCGTGGAGGTAACCATATATATAAACTTATACATATAACTTTTTCCTTTTATAGCTAGTGGAGGAACCCGGATGAATACACAAACTATAACCCAAGGCACTTCAAACCTCCATAGTTATATCAAAGACATTCTACAACAAGATACCTCACTCCGGGGTGCCCTGTGGTGCGCGTGAAATCGACCTCCGCCGTGCGGCAGGAGTTAACCAGTCTGCTGGCCCATTCACTTGCTGCATATGACTATCAATGAAAATCATATAGACTATGGTTTATCAGTATATATGATATACTGTTATCTTCGTAAATGTTTGTTCTATAATATTATCAAATAAAAAACAGTAAAACACGCTAAAGAAATGCCATTACGAGACTCTGAAGAAATATGCATGAACTTATTATTCAACTCAACTCATGAACTTATTATTCACATCAATCGGGAAAATTACCCGATTGATGATGTTATTTATTTAGTTAACGGTAATGTATGCATGGTTGTAATTCATTTATCAGAAAACGAAATATATCAATGGAAAGCTAATAAAATTGCGCTTCTATTGATATGTTTCATGGTAAATGTTGACTCGCAAAGTTTTAAATGGCGAAGAGTTGAAGTAAATATTCTTTGGTCATATGCAGCAAGTGAATGGGCCAACAGGCTGGTACAACCCCTGCCGCACGGCGGCGCCACCGTCGGCGGATAACAGAAGTTGCATTGGAGGGACCGCGAGTGAGGTATCTTGTTGTAGAGTGTCTTTGGTTATATTGCCGATCAGGAAAGAAGTAGAATTAAAATTTACGTTTCATATATCTTTCCTCGGTCAATACATTTAGTATATTGCTTCTCGGTCGAACACCACGCAACGGTCCGGTCCCATTGTGTGTAATAGCAAGTGTTACACGGTGATGCTACTTCCACAAAATGTTTAACCGCCTTCGTGATTTTTTTAGTGAAGAAAATAAGACTAACTAATAAAACAGATGTATTCTAATAACTACAAATGTACTGATTATCACCTCAGTAAGTGATTGCATTATGAAAGGAAGACAAATGACGAGAGATTTGATTGCACTTACAGCATCTGGAAAAATAAAATATACTTGCACAAATTCTAAGGTCAATAAAATAACATTATGTGTGAAAAGAAACGAGAAATACACACGTTTGCTAGCGACACCATGTGCTAGTCTTAAAATATCTATAAAAACAGTAAATTAAATGTTTTCGATAAAAAAATAACAGAACTAATCTTTCAACTTATGGAAAAGGAACTTATAATTTTATAAGAATCTTGGACATCAAACGTAAGAAGGGTTGGAAAAAATGGAGAGATGAAAATATATATATATATATATATATATATATATATATTATATATATATATATATATATATATATATATATATATATATATATATAATAATATAAGCGAAAGGTGTGTCTGTCTGTCTGTCTGTGTGTGTGTGTGGTATAGGTTCCGCCCCCCGTGGCGCAAACACCTCATATGGCACATTTTTGGAATCAGGTTGACCAGGGGAAGGTCATAAGCCCACTTATGAGATGATCCGATCACTTTTTTTTCTCTTTTTTTTTAGCAGCCTATTAGCGAGAATTGTGAAAACAAAAGTGGGTTGCGAGAATTGAGGAAGCCTTGATGTAGGGTGATGGGTAATGGGTGAGTGAATGGGTGGGGTGATGGGTAATGGGTGTGGGGTGAGTGAATGGGTGGTGGGTGATGGGTTGGGGGTGATGGGTGATGGGTGAGGGAATAGGTGGGGGGTGATGGGTAATGGGTGAGTGAATGGGTGTGTGGTGATGGGTAATGGGTGAGTGAATGGGTGGGGGGTGATGGGTAATGGGTGAATGAATGGGTGTGTGGTGATGGGTAATGGGTGAGTGAATGGGTGGGGGGTGATGGGTAATGGGTGAGTGAATGGGTGTGTGGTGATGGGTAATGGGTGAGTGAATGGGTGGGGGGTGAGTGAATGGGTGGGGGGTGATGGGTAATGGGTGTGTGGTGATGGGTAATGGGTGGTGATGGTGGTGGGGTGAATGGTGGTGAGTGAATGGGTGTGTGGTGATGGTTAATGGGTGAGTGAATGGGTGGGGGTGATGGGTAATGGGTGAGTGAATGGGTGGGGGTGAAGGGTAATGGGTGAGTGAATGGGTGGGGGTGAAGGGTAATGGGTGAGTGAATGGGTGGGGTGATGGTAATGGGTGGTGAATGGGTGGGGTGATGGGTATGGGTGAGTGAATGGGTGGGGGTGATGGGTAATGGGTGAGTGAATGGGTGGGGGGTGATGGGTAATGGGTGAGTGAATGGGTGTGTGGGGGATGGGTAATGGGTGAGTGAATGGGTGGGGGTGGTGAAAGGGTGGGGGTGATGGTAATGGGTGTGTGATGATGGGTAATGGGTGAGTGAATGGGTGGGGGGTGATGGGTAATGGGTGAGTGAATGGGTGTGTGGTGATGGGTAATGGTGAGTGAATGGGTGGGGGTGATGGGTAATGGGTGAGTGAATGGGTGGGGGTGATGGGTAATGGGTGAGTGAATGGGTGTGTGGTGATGGGTAATGGGTGAGTGAATGGGTGGGGGTGATGGGTAATGGGTGAGTGAATGGGTGTGTGGTGATGGGTAATGGGTGAGTGAATGGGTGGGGGGTGATGGGTAATGGGTGAGTGAATGGGTGGGGGGTGATGGGTAATGGGTGTGTGGTGATGGGTAATGGGTGAGTGAATGGGTGGGGGGTGATGGGTAATGGGTGAGTGAATGGGTGGGGGGTGATGGGTAATGGGTGAGTGAATGGGTGTGTGGTGATGGGTAATGGGTGAGTGAATGGGTGAGTGAATGGGTGGGGGTAATGGGTGAGTGAATGGGTGGGGGGTGATGGGTAATGGGTGAGTGAATGGGTGGGGGGAATTACATACATTTCTACATCCATGATTTCAGGAAAGTTAGAAGGGGCTATCTGGAGAGTCCATGTTTGGTGGGCCGAAGGCCACCAACCAGGTGCGAGGCCCACCAATAGCCCTCCGCAGGAGCTAGCCAAAAAGTCCGCCCGGAGGGCGGCTTTGCGGCTAGTATATATATATATATATATATATATATATATATATATATATATATATATATATATATATATATATATTCCAAACAACATGAGAATAATTATAAGACAGTGATTAACACTGCATGAATCATGCAAAAGTCATATCCATTTGTTAGATGAATGTCTTACAGTAGGGAGGAATACTAACAATATTTTTTTCAGAATAAGGTGCTTGTCATGCCCTTATCTAGGTATAACTTTCCTCATACAATGCATAACAAAGATGTGCCAAACCACGAGGAATGAAGCTGATTTCTGATGACTGATGTGCATCAAACATTTTAGAAGCTGAGGGCCACAACACATCCCGCTGTGCCTTGACTTTGATACACGCGCTTCACAGTGCACGTGTAAGCATACGCTTGCTCGATTAAGGGAACCCTTAATCGGCCAAAGGCATACGTACACCCAGCACGTGTACGTAGATGTATCAATGCATCAAAACAGTATGGTCATCTAAAATACATGCTCACACGCACATAATCTTGTATAAATAACATACTTATTACAATGTACTAAAAAATTGTACATTGTATTCTTATTTACTTTGATCGTTATATCATTATGCGTACGGGTACATGCAAGCAAGTATCGTCTGTGCGTTACACATGCACGCTAAACACTATACGAGTACAACAATGTGTTATATACAGATGTCTGAACTAACCAACCGTCGATGGAGGAAGATTCACTCACAAGGAGACCTAAATAATAATGTTTTACTAATTAAGTTGAAGTTGCTTCCAGCATATTCAATGCATATTTCAGGCTGCTATTACTAAGGCATGAACGGGCCAACACTATATCAGTCCAGGTAAAGAGATAACCTCTCGGCAGTCCCATGTGATAAACATTTCTTTGACAATATCCTACCTGAGAATAGAACACAGGGGAAATAAGGAAGGTGCTAGATACTTTTGGGTGGAGAATCTAACTATGAAGGAATGCTCGCTATCTGTACAAGCTTTTTTAAATTTGCTATGACTAGAATAATTCAAGATCTAAAGAATATGAGAGTGTCATTGAGGAGCTGAGAACACAACAACAAGTGAAGGAAGTGTCAAACAAGCCAGCCAGTGTCTTAGACGCGAGGAGAGATGCCGGTGTGGGAATAATCTACAATTACTATAACCAGGCAGGTAACGAGAGGGAGTAGGAATCTAGGTTTTACTTAATTCTAAGGAAACACTTTTATGAGGGATTAACTAACATGTATATTCCCGCATAAACGACACAAAGAAAACTATCAACATGGAAAGGGTAGAAAATCATACTCAGACGCAACAACATTCTGTCAGCCTCACATGAGAAGATTGGTAAGGAGGCTATCGTGGGCCATGAATTCTAAGAAAACACTATTTTGAGGGATTTACTAGCCTGTACAATCCCGCAATAACGACACAAAGAAAACTATTTACATGGAAAGGGTAGAAAATCATACTCAGACGCAACAACATTCTGTTAGCGTCACATGAGAAGATTGGTAAGGAAGCTATCGTGGTCCATATCAGCGTCTATCGCACCCGGAGAGAGACTTGGGAAGTGGATGGATGGGTCATGCGAGGGTTGGGGCCGACCGGACTGTGGGTCAACAAGGGCATGCAGAAAGGCCATGGACAGAGGATCGTGTGCACCGCCGCCACCCCGCCCTGCACGGAACCGTTGTGCGATGCGTTTCTCTTCGTGGAGAGTTGATGCCTCGCAGGAGATGGCAGCCGCGTCAATGGTCTCGAGAGGAGGGCGGCACCTGGACCCTCCTTGACTAGGATCCTGCTGGCCGCCCACACAGCCCGCAGGAACCATCTCAACCTGAAGCAGCGGCACAGATAGAGAGATAGATAGATATAAATAAGTAGGTAGATAGATATAGATAGATAGGTAGATAGATATATAGATAGATAGGTAGCTAGATAGATATAGATAGATACATAGATAGATAGGTAGATAGATAGATAGATAGATAGATAGATAGATAGGTAGGTAGGTAGATAGATAGATAGATAGATACATAGATAGATAGATAGATAGATAGATAGATAGATAGTAGATACATAAATAGATAGATAGATAGATATATAGATAGATACATAGATACATAGATACATAGATACATACATACATAAATAGATAGATAGTAGATACATAAATAGATAGATAGATAGATAGATAGATAGATAAATAGATATATTGGATACATAGATTGATATTTCATTGTCCACAAAAATGCATGAAAAGAAATGACATAATATACCAATCACTCATGGACCAAAAATGTACCCTGATCAGTAATTAACAAAAGTATCAAGTGTCTGAAAAATTATCATCACACACACAGGGTCGAGTTTTACCAATGAATAAAGATCTATGATGATGTAGTGGGTTAAATTGAATATTATCTAATAAACTATAATCTTAAGTATCAGTCACGAACAGAGGATAAATAAAATACAGTATCTAGCACACTATAGACAGAGAACAAAGCGCCACATGGTAGTTCAAGCCATCACTGCGGTATGGCGTGGATGGTTTAACCCCTTGAGACCCAAAACGTAATTTCCATTGTAATTTGGGTACCATTAGACGTTTTTTAGTGAATATAAGCAGTTTCATAGATATGACCTGTTTAGTATCCTTTACCACTAACTAATTTGGTATATTCAGTTACTTTTCGCAATTTTATGGCTCGATAACATACGATTTTTTATAGCAAAGGAAAGATCTGGGCGTGAAGGGGTTTAAGGACTGGCATTACCGTGGGCGGCGTGACGGTGGGGATGGGTGTGTGTGTGGGCGTCACGGGTGTGGGCGAGGCGGGCGTGGGCGGGCTGGCGTGCATGACGTCAACGGTGTCCTTGCCAGCCCCGGAAGAGGAGGCGACGGTTGGTTCACACTTATGGGATCGAAGACTCACCTGTGGTTCGTGGACAATGGTAATGATACATCTTATTCACGTACTATGAGTTAATTTATCCTTATTGCAACAATTAGTCTCTCTATAGGGCAAGGTTGTGGAACGGGTTGTTATTGATGTTCAAGGGTGTGGAACGGGTTGTTATTGATGTTCAAGGGTGTGGAACGGGTTGTTATTGATGTTCAAGGGTGTGGAACGGGTTGTTATTGATGTTCAAGGGTGTGGAACGGGTTGTTATTGATGTTCAAGGGTGTGGAACGGGTTGTTATTGATGTTCAAGGGTGTGGAACGGGTTGTTATTGATGTTCAGGGGTGTGGAATGGGTTGTTAATGATGTTCAAGGGTGTGGAACGGGTTGTTAATGATGTTCAAGGGTGATGGAACAGGTTGTTAATGATGTTCAAGGGTGATGGAACAGGTTGTTAATGATGTTCAAGGGTGATGGAACGGGTTGTTATTGATGTTCAAGGGTGATGGAACGGGTTGTTAATGATGTTCAAGGGTGATGGAACGGGTTGTTAATGATGTTCAAGGGTCGATCGAGGTGTTCAGCCAGTCGTAGGAGTGGAATGAGCGTCAAAGTCGACTCAAGGGATGGTAAGGAGAGGTCTATGATCTTTCAAGGACTTAGTGCGCGTTCAGATTAGAAAAATTGCACAAAAAAAATTATTGAAGACACAAGAGTTTTGTTTGAACAGCATTACCATTGCTTGAGTCATGGCACAAGCCTTCCAGGGTCTCACCTTGTAGCGGAAGGACCTGTGGCACATCTCACACGTGTACGGCATCACGCCCGTGTGGATCCTCTGGTGCACCAGGTAAGACACGCGCTGCCGGAACGCCTTGCCTACAATGAAAGAAAAGAAAAAAAGAATGAATAGAAGACTCACACTGAATAATGTGTATATATTGTGCATATATATATATATATATATATATATATATATATATATATATATACATATATATATATATATATATATATATATATATATATATATATATAATATATATATATATATATATATATTATATATATATATATATATATATATATATATATATATATATATATATATATATATATATATATTATATATATATATATAAGATAGAGAAGAGAGAGAGAGAGAGAGAGAGAGAGAGAGAGAGAGAGAGAGAGAGAGAGAGAGGAGAGAGAGAGAGAGAGAGACGGAGAGAGAGAGAGAGAGAGTAGAGTAGATAGATGGGTTGAAAATTAGGTCGATAAGTAGATAAAAAGACACACACATATGCTTAGATTGATAGATATGTTGATAGATATACAGATATACAGATGCGTAGATAGACAGACAGGTAGACAAATAGCTTTCCTTGCCAAAAGCGGTCCTGAAAGACATGTTTACGTAGGGATAAATGGCACCGCGATATAGACGTGGCCCACAGATGCCCGCACCACCCTCATCATGTAGGCAGCCAATAGCGGGACATAAGCCCACATAACTCTCAGCCGCGCCAAGGAACCACAACGTCCCCACGCCAACTGGGAAACTGTTTGCTTTATCTACGGTCAATCACGCCGACGTGGCTTTGTGTTGTGGGTTTTTAATACAAAAAAGTAACATACACAAACACACACACACACACACACACACACACACACACACACACACACACACACACACACACACACACACACACGTGTATGTATGTATGTGTTAGAGAGAAGAGAGAGAGAGAGAGAGAGAGAGGGAGAGAGAGAGAGAGAGAGAGAGAGAGAGAGAGAGAGAGAGAGAGTGTGTGTGTGTGTGTGTGTTATTCACCACAGTCTTAATCACGCGCTGGACTCAATCGCTAGCAATCACTCTCCCGGCAGGAAGCTTAGAGCTAGTAGGACCGATCTATGAATAAGGTTGGAACTTCACACTCCACACACACCCCATCCCCGTGCTTAAGGGGGACAGTGAATGCCCACTATTGTCAGTGAAAAATCCCAAGCCTTGGGTGAGACTCGAACGCAGGACCAGAGTGGCGCATTGCGTTGATATGCACTAACCAAGCGAACAACTGTACAGTGCGAGTTTTTTTTCTTTTCTTTTTACACACACACACGCACACACAAACACACATACACAGTTACACAGTTACACACACACACACACACACACACACACACTGCATTCCCATGAGATATCGGTGAGTTCCTGTTTTGCCTCGCAGTAGCCTCTATAATAGTGTCTTCACCAACAATATATTACATATCTTTTATACGCCTTACTAATTCCTTTCTACACTCTTTCCCTGACTTCTACAATAACCCCAAGTCTCCTCTCTCCATGTTTAGCACCCCAACCTCCGCCTAGGCAAGAGTCACGGCACGGGGCCCACCGGATCCTAATTCTGAGACATACGGACATTCAAATATGGACCTTGGAGTCAAAACTGAGATGCAAATCTCTCATAATAAATGATGAGGAACATATTTTGTTAATGTGTATTTAGCTTTGATGTTTTATTTCTGCAAAATATCTCAAGTTATATTCCTGCAAATACAAAGGAAACATCTCATCTTTACTTATATAATTTTGATGATTTTCTATCTCCTTCAGTGGCTACATAGGTATGTTTGATTCTCAATGGGAGTATGGAGCGCCTTTTCAGTTTATCTTTGATACTTGCTTTCATGATCAATGCAAGACTTAATCAAGGTCCACCTGAAGCACCGAACCCACGCATTAAGAGTCTGGGGACAAATTATCACTGCAAACTCAGCAGGAGTGTAAAGATCCATGTTAATCAAACGGAGTGGAGTGGGTTGGTATATAAGAGTAGGTATATGTATATAGTAATAGCACCTGCAGCAGTATCGGCGATAAAAACATAAGAACATAAGAAAATAAGGAAGCTACAAGTGGCCGTGAGACCTACACGTGGTAGTTTCTGTAAAACGATAGTAGCAGCAGCTGTGGTAGTAGCAGTGATAGTAATAAGAGTGGTAGTAGTAGTAGTGGTAGTAGTAGTAGTAGTAGTAGTAGCAGCGGCAGCAGCGGTGGTAGTGGTAGTAGACAAAACTTAACGAGCAGCGGTAGTTATAACAATAGTAATGGTAGTAGCAGCAGCCGAATGCAAGGATACTTGAAAATAATGGGAATGTTTTATTTCCAGGAAAATAAAATGCATGACAAACCAGTGTTAGAGTTGAAATAAAAAATAAAATCATAATATAATAATCATGCATGCCATTTGTCTTCTCGCTCTGATTGCATGTTTGATATTTTCAGGTATGAATTGTCTGGGGTGTGTCGTTATTGATAACAAACTAAGGCATGGGTCTGCAGCCCATGGCGGATGGTGATCTAGTGGCATCCTTGGGCGCTCTGCTAGCTCACCGCAGGTCTCACACACGAAGGGCTTCTCGCCGGTGTGGATGCGGACGTGGTTGTGCAGGGTGGACATTTCCTTGAAGGACCGGCCGCAGTAGGAGCACGTGTGGGGCTTGTCGTCCGAGTGGTAGAGGACGTGCTTGTGGTAGCTCTGCTGGAAGGTGAAGGTCTTGCCACACTCTGCACACGCGTACGGCGTCTCCCCTGTGTTCACACCAAGGTTAGAAAGCATTCCCTTTACCTAATGTCGTCATATATATCATTAAATGTTACACACGCCGTAATCTCATGCACGACAAGAGGGTGGATGGCATGACACGAGAGGTGAGGGTGACCTAAACCGTCACATTATAGGCTGTATGACACTGCTACTAAGATGAACCTGGGTAAATACATGATGAAAGAAAGGGTTAAGGTATGCATTTCCTTACACCTAACTATATATTCTGGGTCATGATTCCTTTTCATCGTTGCCGTGCCTGGATGCCCGCACGGCTGTCTGCGCTGCACTGGACACATTCTGACCGTTCATAAGATGTTTGGTGCTCTCAGGCATCTATCTCTCCATACACATACACACACACACACACACACACACACACACACACACACACACACACACACACACACACACACACACACACACACACACACACACACACACACACACACACATGCATGCACGTACACACATATACACGCAAACAAACAAAAGACAAACAAATGAGTTAGAACATCTGCATCATGATCATGAGCATCAGCAGCATTAGAAGTAACACCTATAGCAGCAGCAGCAGCAGCAGCATCAACAGTGCTAACAACTACAACAGTAACAGCAAGAACAACAGCGTCAAAAACACTAACAACTACAACAATAACAAGAACAACCACATCAGTAACAAGAACAGCAACAGCAACACCGCCACTACCAACAATAACAGTAATGATAACAATGATTTAAATAACAATTATCATTATTGTCATTTTTGTTACTATTATCATTATTCTTATTATTATGATGATGATGTTAGTAATCATAAAAATAATACTAATGATGAGAGCATAAACAACAATGACAACAACAACCATGACAACATAATGAGCTTCAGATTTTCTTCTTACCTGTGTGAAGTCGTTTGTGTTTTTTGAGAAAGTATTTGGTGGTGAAGGACTTTTTACAAACGTCACACTCCCACTGTTTGTTGCTCTCTGCTCCCCTCCCATCCTGTAGAGACCATGATTTAGGCTATTCAGGCAACAAGCACGTGACTCAACATCTGATTCTGACTCTGTATGACTAATAAGAGTGCGAACGTTACATTTCCAACAGGACTGATTGTCAAAACTAATTGCTTCGAGTGACTTAAGTTTGCATAGTCGGTGGATGCAAACTGTAGCCAATATGGGGGACACACCTTACATGCCATAAAATCGACTATCTTCCATACTTCCCTGAGCGATAGCAATAAGTAGATGAGGCTGAGGGGATGTCTACAAAATTCGCGGCAGCAACAACACGGTGATTGGTACAGCTAATCGAATAAGTGTAGATAAGAAACTTAAGAAAGGTTAAGATAGTAGCCTACCGGTGCAATAGGCTCTAAACGTAAAAGAAAAAAGAAATAAATGATAAATATAGTAAAAAAGCTGAACATGATTTGAAATTGACATTTTCAAATCATTTTGCTTGTATGGTCGCTCGAGACTGCTATAGGTTGGCTGACTGACATACCATACCATGACGTTCCCATACATTCCACCGATAGATTTCTTCTAATTAGTTATATAATGTTACACTCATTACATTGCTTAGTCTTCCATCTTTGAAATTAGAATTCTACAATATTTATCATTATCACTAGAGTAACAAACTAGAAGCTGCACTTTCATAATTTTCGTAATCACGATTCTCATAACGTTACCGATCCTTTGATTTGATCTTGTGACCAAACCCATTCTATATCAATCTTTAGACTTTTCGTTCATGAAGATATTTTCATGTTCATCAATCATCTGTATCCAGTGGGTGAAATAACTATTTTCAATTACGGTTACTGTAGTAAAACGCACCCTTACCCGATTTCTAAGAATCTACATGTGTTGCACTTAAACGTGGTTCTATGTAATAATGTTCATTGCAGATTCATCAATAATTAAGTATACACCTAATTAGCATATTTACTTTCCTTACGTATCTGTAGAAATATAATAAAAGACTTACTTTTTTGGTGATGGTTGCGGGTGCTTGGTTGGGCCTCGTTGTTTCTTGCTGTCCTTCTGTCACTAAAGGTCGGACTTCACACGATGAGACTCCCTTCTGTGTCCCCGTCACTTGCGTCACTTGAACACCGGTGTCAGCGGTCTGCCCCTTCTTCTCCGTCTGGCAGAGGTTACCAGGCACAAGCACGGGTGGTACACGAAGCCCTGATTTCTGGTCAATGATTGTTTGAGGTGCGAGGTTTGGCATAATGTTTTGGTAAATCAGCTGGCCCAAACTGGTGCTACTAACTCCTCCACCTCCACTGTTTCCTTCTGTAGTGTTCAGCGAGAGTTCATTCCCATAACTGGTCGAAGTATGCCGAGTGGTGGAGTCATTCTGAGGAGGAACCTGCACCTTGTTGAAACTGACATGAGAAAAACTGTTTCTTCTGGTTTCAGCGTGTACTTGAATAACATCCATGCTGTGTGATGTTGTTGGCGGTGTTTCTGCTTTGTGAGGCTGCGGTGACACAACAGCCACGGGACTGCTCTGCGTGTGGCCATTGCCTACCATACGACTTGTTGCGGTGTTCTCCGACCCTGAACTGTACGGGGTGACAGGAACTTTTTTATCCTCCTGCACTTCACTATATTCGATGATGCGTGAACGACCGAGATTCTGTTGAAGCATTTGGCAAGGAAAAACAATATTTGTTTTGTATGGGGCGAAATACAGGTCAGACTGAGGCTTCTGCTGAGGCGAGGAACTTTTATCTTGCAATGTAACAAATGACTGCACCTGCATCTCCTGCCCCCAGGCGTGTTGGTGCTCAGCCTCCTTCGGTGATAGCTTGGCAGGGTGAATATGAGCCTCAAACGTGGACTGTTGAAGGTGACGTAACTGCTGATGAGGGTGATAATGGAATTCTTTAACCTCTGTTTGCTCTGTTCTTTGTTGAGGACTAGGATGAGACTGCTGACTTACAAAGTGTTGTCCTAAATGGCTTTCTGGAACCATGCTGATGTCTGGCTGTTGCTGCTTCGTCGTGTGGCAAGTATATATCGGTGACACTGGTGACGGCGGTGGAGCTGGAGACTGGTGAGGCACGTGGTGGTTCTGGTGGGCCGTCGCCTCATTTGACGATCCACTCTCCTCTTCTCTCGTCTTGTTCTCATTCATAAATGATTCTAACCAGTTTTTGGCGTCTCCAAGGCTACCGTTTATGGTTTTCTGATATTTGTTGGCTGTATAAGTGGGCGAGGCTTTGCCCTGGGTCAAGGGTTCGGTATTGAGACTGTGGTACCGCTTTTCATGCAGTTCCCTCCTGGCTCTGGTGGTGAAAGTCTTGTTGCAGACGTGGCACGTGCCGGGGGACGATGGGTTGTGGAACATTCGAGTGTGAACCAGCAGACTTCCCTTCATCTTGAACGTTTTGGGACACTGTTCACACATAAACCTTCTTTCACTGTGTTCTTCCCGCACGTGATTACGATACGCTTCAAAGTCCTTGAATTTTTTTTTGCACAACTTACACGTAACATCAAAAAAACATTTTTTAGAATGAATGATATCTTTATGAATTTTAAGGAAGTATTCTGAAGAAAAGACAAGGCCACATATGTCACAGTTATGAGCCTGACCAACACTACAGTCTGTCACGGCCTTTTCCACAGCCACCTCGCCTTGGGGTCTAGACGGACTTAAGCCACACCCTACACCGTCATTAATATCTAAGTTTTCTAGATTTGGTATAGTCTCGGGAGAACTGAGTGGGTAACTGACAGTCCCAAGAGCGACCGGAGGCGTACCAGGGCTTGAACAGGCATTGTGCTGAGGCTGCAGGTGGGCCCCTAGGTGGTGATGGAAGGCCTGCAGACCGCTGACGGAGGCGCTGCAGATCGGGCAGGTCAAGGCACGCGTGAGGGCCGTGGCGACGCGCAGCTGCAAATCGCTCACGTTGGCAAGGGACTCCCGCTCACACACGGGACACGCCAAGTAGCCCATCCTGTAAGAGGAACATAAGAACATAAGAAAATTAGGAAGCTACAAGAGGCAGTGAGACCTACACGTGCTAGTTCCTGTGGAGAAGGAGGAGGAGGAGTTCTAACTTGAGAAATATTATCACTATTATTGCATGAATATCATCACATGAGATGCTAAAGTATGAGGTTTTTATAACTTTGTCATATTTACCGCTCACACATGGGACAAGCCAAGTAGCTCATCCTGTAAGAGGAGTTCTAACTTGAGGAATATTATCCCTATTACTGAATATTATAACTATCACTGATTTTATAACTATTACTTGATATTATAACTATTACTAAATATTATAACAATTACTGAATATTATAACTATTACTGAATATTATAACTATTACTGAGATTATAACCATTACTGAATATTATAACTATTACCATATATCATAAGTATTACTGAATATTATAACTATTACTGAATATCATAACTATTACTGAACATTATAACTATTACTGTCATTATAACTATTACTGAATATTATAACTATTACTGAACATTATAACTATTACTGATAATTATAACTATTACTGATAAGTATAACTATTACTATATGTATATATAATAGTATAAACTATTACTGATAATTATAACTATTACTGAATATTATAACTATTACTGAATATTATAACTATTACTGAATATTATAACTATTACTGAATATTATAACTATTATGAACATCATCACATGAGATGCTACAGTATGAGGTTTTGATATATTTGTCATATTCACCACCATCACTGTATTTTACTTTTGTTCCGATTACGGAAGATTATTTTTTCCATCCTTCTTATTAACCAGCCTGGATGCCATGCATATTACTCCCATAGCGAATTATATGGTATGTACACCTATTTTAAAACTTTTTGATTCCTTGTTTGATCCAATTTTATGGGTTACGTAATGGAAATATCAGTGCAGATATTGAAAGGCTGTTCAGAATTATATTGTTACGAGTATGATAGTGTTTGGGGATGAGAGCAGAGCACGAGGACCACCACATGGTATATCTTGATAGCATAATGATTGCAAACATATTTTCAGCAGGCAATATCAGGTAATATATACAACCATTTCTCAATTTCAAATAAATAAATGTAAATAACTTACTTTACATATACATGAATATATTTACATTTACACCTAAAAGTTGTGTGAGTGTGCAAAATAACCTAAAAGGAGGCATGCAGGTCGGTTATTTTGGCTCCCGGTTAAAAATGAACCCCTGTTCCTCGCGCCTCGCGGTGCTACAGGCGGGTGGTGTCGCGCGCCCGCCCACCCCCACCCTCCCGCCATCTAATAACACCCCTTCGCATCCCCCTCTCAACTCTCAACGCTCCGTATATGGATATGCCATAGCGCTCGGTATGTTGACATGCTAACCAACCGTGATTATCCGGTACAATATCAATACAGTGTGAATAGTTAATCTTTGATGAGTCGCTGTGTCAGTATCAAATATACAAATAATGCCATAATTTGTAATAGATCTACACACACCTCCCCTTTCAGTCCTGTGCAAAATATAGTTTTCGTATTGTCAGTTAATGCCTCCAATATAAATTAATCATGTATCTGTACATTATAATATTCATGAAGACTGAGATAATATACTTCGTTACAGAAAAGTTACTCGTACCTGAAGTAACCGGGATGGCTCTTGGCTTTAATAAACTCTAGGGGGCGAGGCGCCCCCTCCCCTTTTCCTTGACCGCTTTTGAGGAGTGAGGAGAGGGTCAGCTACCTCAGAGGAACACTTTGTAATGGTGAAAATCAGTAAATCCCATCACAGAGCGAGCTGAGGTGGCACCGCGCAGCGATTTGCCTTGGCACTGATGCCCGGGATGGTGGCCCTATAGTCACCACCTTGCCTGTCCGGCCAAAAATACCTCGTGGGGAGTCCCGCCTCTCGCACCCCCACTACTCCCCCACCACTCACGGCCGTGCACTAGTGTGGACACTTCTTGCCTGGTGGTCCTGTGCCCGCACGCCATTTCACTGTTTCACTTAAAGCACCGCACGCATACTGTGACAGCCTTTACCTAGGTTGTTATTTCAAGCATACATGAAAAAAAAATACAATTACAATTGGTAATCAAAACACCTTATGATGGAAGAAGCCAGGATGAAAAAATTATAATAATATATAATATATATATATATATATATATAATATATATATATATATATATATATATATATATATATATATATATATATATACGATCCCGATCTCTTGTTCCGCGTTTTATGTGTGTGTGTGTGTGTTTATGTGTATATATATATATAATATATATATATATATATATATATATATATATATATATGATCGTGGCCATAGAGTAGACTAATGTATAAGTAGACTAATGAAGACTAGTAATGAATTAATGAATGTGCTTTGCTTGCATCATCCTTGCCTTTACTCCAATATCAGTGCCTCTGTTTGGGCATACATGTTTCTTCACATTTTTTTGTACATATCCATACTGCTTTTTTGTATAACGGCCTCCAGTCCTTCCATCTTCCCTATCCACTCGCTCCAACATTAAACTTTCAATTACGAATATTCCTCAACTGAATAAAAGCTGCTTGAATTTTCTTAGCTGTCTAGCTTAGCTGTTTCTTAGCTTAGCTTCGCGCGTCTATCAATAATGTTTTTGAGGCTACTTCTCCATTTTTGCTTCAGGCGGACACCTGTGTGTGAGTAGGCTAACATCCAGGATTTGCGGTAGACTCATGCTTTCCCATCTCCATATCCACTCTTATCTAATCTATCCTCAAGGTTACGCATCAGTGGCAGAACAAGGGGTGTAAAATCGGGGGGGGCACTCGGGAGGCAACATTGTGTATATATATATATATATATATATATATATGAATCGGTAGGGTATCTTTTAACCCCTTGAAGCCCAGAACGTTATTTCCATTGTAATTTGGGTACAATTAGACGATTTTAATGAATATAAGCAATTTTTTATAGATATGATGCGTTTAGTATGCTTTCCCACTAACTTATTTGGTATAGTCAGTTACATTTCGTAATTGTATGGCTAACTACAGGCGATTTTATATAGCAAGGGAAAGATCTGGGGGTGAAGGGGTTAAGAGGTTTTTTTAAATCATGCTTTGTAATAACTCAAAACCTATGATAGTTAGCTAAAACATGTACGATATAGAAAACATAAAATAGATCAAGGCCTATTATGTGAGCAATAGCAAAAGGAAATCGGGATATACGGTAATTAATTAAGAAAATTACATTTAAAATATCTAATTTTTTTTGTTTCCTTCGAAACATATGGTATTTTATATACCAATCATACCATCAGATAAAACACCTCAAGTTTAACATTTGTTTCCCTAGTAATGTTTCTTCTAGGAATAATAGTTTTGCGTTAAAATGGCAAAAACAAAAATAATTAGATTCCACGATTGCTACCATAAGGGGCAGGGCCGGATTATCCTATAGGCTAGTATAGGGCCCCTCAAGCTTGGGGGCCCCAAACCTGGGGTCCCTGCTAAAAGATTTCCATATATATTTTTTTTTGAAAAATTATATTTTGCATTGCTGAATAATTCATTTAACTTAAAATAAAATTACAAATAATTTGAGATAAAGGGCCCCTGTTTGAGGCCCTTTATTTGAGATAAAGGGCCTCTGTTTGAGGCCTTTATTTGAGATAAAGGGCCCCCGTTTGGGACCCTAGCTGTAAATCATGGGGCCCCAGTCCATGTTTGTTTATCATCGTGCTAAACACAGTAAAACACTTATTTGTGAATGTAGCGTATATATTGTTTTTCAGCTCACTTATTTTGCTATATAATGTAAAAGAAATTCGGGTGCGGGCGAGTTAGAGGGTGGCTCCGTCTGAGGGGGCCCACAATTTGATTAGCCTAGGGGCCCCAAGAGGTCATAATCCGGCCCTGATAAGGGGATACTAACCATTCATTGCCGAAATTCATAAATTAATTGATTAAAAATAAAGTAATGAGAATTAGGAGTTGAAACTTTCTAGAGTCATTTGGGTTATGCTTGCGCATGTTGTCAGCGAACAAGAATGTCGTAGGCCGTCATAACGTTATGACGTCATGATGAAAATTCGACTATTAAATAACACAGAGGCTACAGTAATTACCCTACAGCAACGATAATTGGGGTGTGCAAGGTCAATTAGTATCCAATCAATCGTAGGTTTGAATTTTTGCAAAATTTTCAATACGTTATGAAATGTTGCGTAATTATATTATGTAAAAACGTAACAATGCGCTCTTTTGTTCTTTTATCCTCTTTCTCTGTTTTGCTTCACATTTTCGCAAAATTAAAACCTACGATGATTTTCCTTGTCAAAAACAATATATATAGCTATTCCCAAAGTAATTATATCAATTGCTGATTTTATAGGAATATTTAAATGCAAAATTTCATGTTTTGAGTTATGGCCATTTAAAGGATTCAAGTGAGTATATCTCCTTTATTATGGACTTTAAACACGTGAGGAGAGGCGCGCGCGCTAAAACACCGCCCCAGACTTGATTCTCCCACCATAACGTATCTGAATCTGCAGCTTTTGAAAAAGGCCATTTTTTGACCCTGAATGGTTAGTATCCCTTAAATTTAAGGCATTCAAAGATCCCACCATAGGTTACATGCGCCACGCTCTGGGCGAGTGCAACGGGTCCTGCTTTGATTTTTTTTCCAATGGAACATAAGAGATCCAGGTGTTTTTGTGAAACTCGGTAGGGTACTACGTAAGTTTTTTTTTTTTTTAAATCACGTTAAATAATTCAAAAACTATGGTAGTTAGGTAAAACGTTTAGGATATAGAAAACATAAAATAGATCAAGGCCTTTCATTTGAGTTATAGCAAAAGGAAACGGGTTGTAATTAATTGAGAAAATTACATTTAAAATATCTATAATAAAATTAATACCTTTTTTATCGAAATATATAGTTTTTTGAGAAACCAATTGCACCAACAGATAGAACACCTCAAGCTTAACATTTATTTCCCTATTAATGTTTCTTTTATAACTAATAGTTTTGCGTTAAAATGTTTTTGTTAATTTTGCACACAAAAAATTTAGTAGGGTAACTAAATCACCGCTGCATATTTAAGCCTTGATCGCATCACACACATAACTGACTCTCTCTAAAGATTGTTTCATCTACAACACATAGGAGTATAACTATCACTTCTGTCTATCAGCATCAGCAATCTGTATTTCCCTTCAGTGATCACACTTAACTCACGGTTATCTGGTTGTACGTTGTTTTGCATCATCCCAATTTCTTTCATTTTTTCTTTGTTGAATCTGCCAATTTCCTTATTTTGTGTTATGTACCTTCGTCTCTCTCTATATCATATCATTTTTTGCATCAAACCCCATTCACCAGATTTGTTATGGTTACAGTTGTATAATTTGACCAAATCTCTTTTTATAATTCTCAAGAGAAATTATTACTTACACCGTGTGTGTGTGTATCTACCTTTCAGTAGCATGCAGGGCCTTAGCTATACTCATGTAGTCCTGTCTCCTTATCTATATTAATTAAGGTCTTCTTTAAATTGATGCACACTTTTTGCTACAATCATCTTTTTTTCTAGTTCATTCCAGTCGTCTACACTTCTACGGGGGAGACTGTATTTCAATGTGTTGTTCAGTCATCGTCCTTTTTCATCATTTTTCCTTATGTCCTCTCAAATATCCAGCATCTTTTTCTCTTCATAATAGCAGGTCTTTTCTGTCAATTTCTTCTAAGTCATTTATTAGTATATATAGTACATTGATTAGGTTCCCTCTCTCTCTTCTTTCTTAGAACATTGACAATTTCATTTCATTTAGTCATTCCTCGTAATTTGATTTTTCAACTCCGGCACCATCCTACTTGTAATACTTTGAATTCTTTCCAATTTCTTAATATGATTTACTGTGTGTGGGGGACCACACAATTTCGGCCCATTCTTAATTTTGGTCTTACCATTGTAATGACTATTTACTTCATCATATCTTCATCCGTGAAGTGAAAACGACAACCCTTATGTAATGTTCCTTATCATTCTACAAGTATCATTAAATGTTTTATTCATATATTTAATGTATGACTATCACAGTTCTTCAATACACAATCATATACATAAATAGAAAATATGAGTAAAAGGCATAAAATGTATCAGTTGTGAAACTAAATAACAGTAATTGTTCAAACAAGTTATATGAATGACAAAAAATATAAAAATAATATCAGATATCAAAACCATGCACAGTTTTCATGTATGCATACAGATGATCAGCATTATCAACAATGATGTACTGCATAAGCTTTCAATTCTTTTTAATATGAATAAAAAGAAATAAATTATTGTATTGTTGTGTGGGAGGCAGTCATGTTATCAAGGCCACACAAATCTTGAGACACAAGCCTATGTCCTACTCACTGATACTTGAGTTTATGCATTAATAAGAAGCTTCAAGAGTATCAGCATGAGTTATCAGCTGCAGGTAGACTGGGGAGGCAGGTAGACTGGGGAGGCAGGTACATTGTGGAGACGGTGGCAGAGTGGTTAGTGTCTGCAAGTGGCGTGCTCAGTGTGCAGAGTTTGATCCCCGAGGGGTGCTTAAAATCTTTCAGCAATCGTCGAGTGGCCAAAGAATACCCATATGCTGCCCATTAACTCTACTCAACAGCAAGTGCATCGGAGGACACAGGGGGGCGGTATGAGTCTCTAATCACAGGTGTCACTATAAAAATCCTGCCTGCGCCACCACAGGTGAGGTTCAACCATCACAGCCCTCAAATGAGCCTCCAGGGCCTACCATTCAAGCCCTGGAGTTCATACTGCCTACAGGCGCTACAGGCCGAGATGTGAAAAATAAATAATAATAAATAAATATATAAAAAGGGTATCACATGGCATTTCCGGTTTCTGTTATGCCAAAATGGTTCTCTTACAATAGATATGTTGAGGCTATGTTCAGTAAAAGATGCATAACACAAAATGATGAGGACAGCTAACAAATGTAATGACTTATGGTGTATGATGAAGAAAAGATAGGGTAAAGATAAGACATATACCTCTCATAAGAATAAAGCAGAACGGTCATATTTCAAGTTGAACAATACATACTAACTATTGCAGGACTAAGACAAATGAACACTACAGTTTAATAATAAATGATAAAATGAAGAATATATCATGCACATATATCCTAATGAAATAATGTCTAAAACTTACATATGATCAGAATAGCTCCCTCCCTCCCTCCTCCTTCCCTATTAATTCAGAAGTGAATTAAGAGTGCATTCTACATATTCTGAGTTTAAAGGGTTCATTAATGCGACTAGAAACCTGTTATAATATACTGTGAGATGAGAGCAGAATTCTGGCCCATGAAACAAATTCCGTAAAAAGTCATGGCACACCTTGGCTTGTAGCCTAACTTTGTGTACATGTTGTAGGCAGCTTGACAAGTATAAGCTTGGTAGCTGTCTGTAATAATGAAACTTGAGAAAGAACTTGAAAACAGCTTCATATCTATCTTCTCTAATCAACCGCATATATTACACCTCACTGGCACTAGTTCCACAGCACTCTTATTATTAGAGATAAATCATTATCATCTTTCTGTTTAACGTCAGATTTTCCCATAATGTCTTATGAGGTTAGACAGTTGATGATACGCTTCCAATTCTATTGTCAGCGTTCATCATTTAAATTTCCGGCATGAGTTTTACGCCCCGGATGCTCTTCCTGACAGGCATCCCGATAGGTAAATATAAATCATATGGCTAATTTGAAATACAGAATGAGATGCAAACCTGTTAATAAGAAAGTCCTACTGCAGACCTAGCTCCTTCTTATAGTCATAGAGCTTTGTTGGAGCTGAGAGGCCCTTGGTGGTGACTCTGTGCAGCACCCTGAGTCCCACTTCACTACGCGGCAGCTGTGTCTCCGGGGCTGCTTCGTGTGCCACAGACAAGTTGTCCGAGATAATGAAGTCGCCCACACTCCACTGAAATATATAAGAATATAAGAAAATAAGGAAGCTACAAGAGGCCGCGAGACCTACACGTGGTAGTTCCTGTTACTTAACATTTCCTACATCCACCTTTCATCCTCATCCATGAAATTGTCTCAGCCTCCTTTTAAAACTCCCTATTGACTTCGCACTAACTACCTGATGACCGAGTCCATTCCAATTATTTACCACCCTTTTTGTGAACCAGATGATGCTATTGCATTATTAGCTGGAAGTATCTTACAACATAATTATGGTTTTCATTGGAAGTGATGTGATAAATGGGATACTATAATATAGTGAGATATTTCACTCAGCAAACATGACCATACATGTATCCAGCCTATTTCCTATTGAATTGACTATGTCTCAAAATACATGCCAGAGAAGTATATTTAATGTGTTACAGAGGAAGTTTCTCAGATAAAATAAGAAGAGCAATGCTAGATTAAGTTCATTACAAAGAAAGAGAAGTTTATATTTGTGAGAACATGCTTAAACTTATGTTAGCAATGACAACCACTGAGAAACCAGGACAGAGTGCAAATGCTTCAGGTAAAAAGAGTTAATTCACTTTTACTCTCCCATGACAACTCAACCACATCCAGTGTTGCAGACATCACCACTGTACCTCATGTTTGTATTGAAGTGTGTCTTTATTCTTGACAATTTCCTTCTGAATTTCTTTAAGGATTGCAAACGTCTCTTCATCCTTTGTAAATCTCTGCTGAGGCGTATTGTAGTCCCAAATAAAGGATCAGTCATGCCCAAATGAAAACACAGCACCTAAGATAAAAAAATAAAAAAATACATATATTATTAAAAGAAATCCCAAATGCCTAGTATATAGTCTAGTATTTCCAAGACTGGGTGGATAAGGATGGCATCATACCTATATCAACAAAGTGATGTTCAACAGCAATTAAAGTACCTTGCAGACTAAATCATATATATTTATAAGGAATTAGAAATTATACAAGCATTCATGTACTTGAACAAATGTTGTGTGAATTTTTTTTTTTATCGAGACAAATAATTCAGTAGTAACGTCAATTCTACTTCCTCAACCAGCAAAGACTATTCTTTACCTTTTTCTTTGTTAATGGATGAGAATATATCAAAGGATGGACGGGGCCAGATTGACGGTCACTTATCATGTGAAGACGTTCCCATTTTACTCGCTGTTCATGCGAGAGCTGCTCTATGATTTCCGTGAGTGGGCAAAACATTGTTGGGCCATTCTTGGGAACACTGACCTGGAAGCAAAATGTAAAACCAGTTCAAATTATTTCATCAGTATCCTTAATGAGTTTCAATGGTTCAAAAATTCACAAGTTAACAATCACCAATTATAAATTTTTTGAATGGAAATTTGCTATTAATGAAGTTAATAATTTTGTGAGATGGGTCAATTCTGCTATGATCCTACATCGCTCTTTGATATAATACCATTAATACAACCTGGGAAAGTCTAGAAGTGACAAATTAACATTCCTGGCTCAAAACGCATTTCTTTATTTGTGAAATTCAATAAATACAAGGTTGTCCCTTACTAAAACTAACTAAAAGCTACAGATAAATTAGTGATACTTACCATATGATACAAAGCATAACCAAAGGGAAGGGCCTGAAAACTGCCATCGATGTGCCACCCTGTTCGCCCCACATCTGTCCATAAAATCTCTCATCAATTCACTGTTTGAGATGAAAAAATTTTAGTGGCCAAAAAAAAAATTGTGCCAAATTTTTTTGTCGCAAAACTTTTTGAATGCCAAAAAAATTTGAGTGCCAAAAAATGTTGTGACAAATTTTTTTGAGTGCCAAACATTTTTGAGCGCCAAAAAATGTTAGGTGCAAAAAAAAATTGTGCCAAATTTTTTTGAGTGCTTAAAGTTTTTGAGTGCCAAACATTTTTGAGTGCCAAATTTTTTTTTATTCCAAAAATGTTTGAGTGCCAAAAAAAATTGAGTGCCAAAAATGCAACTTTTGTTTTCTTTTGTATAACTACAGTATGTGTACTAACATACACGGAATAGCTATACGTTACTTCATCCTGTGTTGCTTTATCTATGTAGTATGCTGTGTAAAAATATTTAAAAGAATGGTATATCTTTTCATAAATATTTTTTTCCCTCTCTTCAATTTGCTGGCAGCACTCTGGTAAAGAAAAACACAAGTTTGCAGGAAGAAATATGTTATTTTTCTGGGGGTTTTCATAATATAACTTTTCACTCTCAAATTAGCACAACAGAACTTCAAAATATAACAAATGAATTTAAAAATATAACCGATGAATTTTTTCTTTTAATTTGAAATTCAAGGATCTTAATTTGAAGTTCAGTTATTTTAATTTAAACTTCAGTTGTTTTAATATAAACTTCAGTTGTTTTAATTAAAATTCAGTTGTTTTAATATAAACCAGTTGTTTTAATTTAAACTTCAGTTGTTTTAATTTGAGATTCACTTGTTTTAATTTGAAGTTCAGTTGTTTTAATTTGAAGTTCAGTTGTTTTAATTTGAAGTTCAGTTGTTTTCATTTGAAGTTCAGTTGTTTTAATTTGAAGTTCAGTTGTTTTAATTTTGAAGTTCAGTTGTTTTAATTTGAGTGAAAAAATGTAGAATGGAAAGAAATACATGCAGTTTAAGTGTAAAACATACATTAACCATAAATATCCCCAGCTCGGTCCGCACTTATGATGACGACAAGAGGTAGCCTGACATTCCTGACATTCCCTCTCACTTTTTCGATATAAACTTGTGCAATATTTACAGTCTTAGCTGACGAGCCATGTATGAGCCACGCTTTACCTTCCCACTTTTTGTGACACGTGACTAAAGATGACACGAGTTAAGATAATTCACCCAGAAATGTACACGGGTTAGGCAAGCGTACATAATTATTGTATCGGTACACTTTTGTTTGCCTGTTCTTCATTAAACTTTAATTTCCCTTTCATTCAATAATTTTACTTCAATTTCTGATTTATAGGATACTTAAAGGGTAGGATGAGGCAAATCTTCTGAAATATGGAAGTGTTACCAATCCGGCACTCCTCAATACCCAACAATGCTGGATTACTCTACCTGTATTTAAGAAATTCTCATAAAAAATTATAAACAAAGTAGTTTTCCATAACCCAGTAAAGTCAAGATTTCGGGCTTACTTGTACAGCCTTCAGTGCGGTCATTGGAAACTCTGAATACATCAGGATGTGGAGATTGCGGGTGTTTATAGAAGGTTGAATCGGGATCCTGGAACCATTTTGCAATTCGGACATGACGGTCTCCACTGATCACACCTTGGTCCTATCAATAAAGAAAAATATATAAATATACACATTGTTCACTTGGAGTATTGATTCTATCTAGTATAGGCCTAGTCAAAGACTACTGTATACAGTAGACCTAGTCTACTGTACACATTGTTCACTTGGAGTATTGATTCTATCTAGTCTAAGGCCTAGTCT
Source organism: Chionoecetes opilio (assembly GCA_016584305.1). Taxonomy (NCBI): domain Eukaryota; kingdom Metazoa; phylum Arthropoda; class Malacostraca; order Decapoda; family Majidae; genus Chionoecetes; species Chionoecetes opilio. The sequence continues at coordinate 561,211 of JACEEZ010008564.1, forward strand.
GTGTTGAAATCTGTTCCTTAATACTCCCTTCAGGAGATAATCATGGCAGAAGAGTCTCCATTTGCACCTGTCCATACACATCGTTCTTACATATCTTACTCAATCTTCTCACTATTGCATCCCTCCCTGACCCACACACCGGAATATTCTATCCTCCCATTCTAAAAGGATCCTCGTCTCACACCCCAGCATCTATTCTATGCCAAGTGAACAAAAACTGAAGCATAGAAGGAGACACCTAAATTATCTCCACCACTTCATGAGCTGATATATATATATATATATATATATATATATATATATATATATATCATGAAGTTTCAGGGTGACAGAGACACTCGGTATACTTGGGGTTGTTTATGCAACGTTTCGCCAAGGCACTTGGCATCATCAGGCTAAAAATAGTTAAAATTTAATATATTGTAATGCTAAAAAGCGAACATCTAAAAAATTAATTCTAAGAAACAATAAAATATTCCTATATTTTCTAAAATTACTAACTAATAAATAAAATATAATTTGTACTTAACGGACCTTGGTGTGTATGCTGTCTGAGTTGGTAGAGGACTGAATGAACACTGGTTTTGTGGGTGACATTTCAGCTTGTGTGGGGCGATCGAACCGAGAGTCGGGCAATCGAAACAGTGGTAGTCATTTGAGTATATGTAGTTGTTGTGAAATGACTTGGTTATTAAGATCAGGGGACAAGTGCTTGATGTGTATAGCTTCTAATAATTTAGTGTCACTAGGGTAGTGTGCCTTGGATAGGATACTAAAGTCATTCATAGAAAAAGGGTGATCTAAATCATGTGAGTGTGAGCGGATTGCAGATTGCGAAGGTGAAGAAATGGGTCGACCAGTACGTGCAGAAACACCTTTATGCTCAGAAAGCCTAAGGGTTAGATTCCTTGTCGTCTCGCCGACGTATCTAGCGTTACAGCTAGAACATTTGAATTCATAAATTATGTTAGAAATAAGGGCTTTAGGTATAGAGTCTTTATATTTGAAAGACGACAATTCCTTGTCGGCGAGACGACAAGGAATCTAACCCTTAGGCTTTCTGAGCATAAAGGTGTTTCTGCACGTACTGGTCGACCCATTTCTTCACCTTCGCAATCTGCAATCCGCTCACACTCACATGATTTAGATCACCCTTTTTCTATGAATGACTTTAGTATCCTATCCAAGGCACACTACCCTAGTGACACTAAATTATTAGAAGCTATACACATCAAGCACTTGTCCCCTGATCTTAATAACCAAGTCATTTCACAACAACTACATATACTCAAATGACTACCACTGTTTCGATTGCCCGACTCTCGGTTCGATCGCCCCACACAAGCTGAAATGTCACCCACAAAACCAGTGTTCATTCAGTCCTCTACCAACTCAGACAGCATACACACCAAGGTCCGTTAAGTACAAATTATATTTTATTTATTAGTTAGTAATTTTAGAAAATATAGGAATATTTTATTGTTTCTTAGAATTAATTTTTTAGATGTTCGCTTTTTAGCATTACAATATATTAAATTTTAACTATTTTTAGCCTGATGATGCCAAGTGCCTTGGCGAAACGTTGCATAAACAACCCCAAGTATACCGAGTGTCTCTGTCACCCTGAAACTTCATGATGAATCTAACAAGAAAATCTACTAAGAACATATATATATACATATATATTATATACATATATATACATATATATATTATATACATATATATATATATATATCACTATAAATAAATTAAATGGGAAACCAGTTTCTCATCATTTAAATAGTCAATGTGAAGCACATGCTGATGCTTAATTAAATAATTACCTTAAATATCAAAATCCGATGTTTGGTTACTTCCTCTTTAATGACTGCAACAACTGAAATGCAAAAGAGATACCAATCAGCTAAATCCCAATTAAATGTAATACTTAGTTTTATATAAAAACTACTCTAATTTTGTATGCCTTCTGGTCTCTAAAGAGCCTCTTACATGGGATAGCCAGGTAGGCAGAACTGGCACTTGGGTAGATATAGGCAAGTTAGATAAGAGCAAGAATTTATGAAAAAGAATAAAGCACTATTACAACATCGAAAATATCTTCCAATTTTCTTTGCTGAAGGCAGAGATAAACAATTGGTTTACCTCTTATAATGAAAAGCTAAAAGAACCCGCTAGCTGCCAGACCCTATAAAGCAGAAATTAAGAGACTTATAAATAGGAGGTGGGTCAACTTAGTTCAATAGGCGTCTTGACACTCCTCTCTTGAAAAAATGTAAATAACAGGAAGGTGAACAAAATATTAACAGGAAAAGTTCCAGAGTTCACCAGTGAAAGGGATGAAGGAGTGAAGATACTGGTTAATTCTTACATTAGTAGTAAGATGGACATAATAGGGATGTGAATAAGAAGAAAGTCTTGTGCAGCCAGGTCGTGGAAGTGGGGGAGGCATGCAGTTAGCAAGTTCAGAAGTGCAATCAGCATGAAAATAACGGTAAAAGATAGCAAAAGAAGCAACATATTGCGGCGATGATTTAGAGATTGAAGACATTTAGAGAAGGGGAGTTGAGGAGATGAAAAGCTTTTGACTCCACCCTGTTTAGAAGGGCAACATGAGTGATATGTTATCAAAACACCACCCTTAATGTACAAAGAAAAATTCCCGAACCAGACTATTACGTAGCTACTTGCAAGAAAGTTATGGAAGATAATGATCACTTCAATATCATACTAGGAAGGATTACTCAATTTTACTTCTATATTGACAGGATCTTTATATATCAAAACATCATAAATCATTTTTTTTTATCATAGAATTATTCATGTACAGAAACAGGATGCCAACATATTGCACAAAGGTCCTCCTTAGGAAATAGTCTTACAAGTTACAACATAAAAAAAATAGCTTTAGATAGTTTTTGACCCCCTTTTTATCTTTACTGTCTCATAGGTAAATCCCTTTCAAAATCATATGCAAATAAATACTTAAGACCTTAAAGGTAGTAAAGATTGGGGCATACACTATGCTGCTTCGGTCTCAGTGCTCATATCCGTCGCATTAGCCTTTGAGCCTGTGCTGGGTGACAACCTGTTGCCCTGGGACGCAGGGCTACTGTGACATCCAGGTTACCACAGTTACCTTCCCCAGGTTTCCCCAGGTACCCATTTATCAACCCCAAAAGAAAGGATGATCTGTCCCCAGGGCAGACTTGCCCTGGCCAGGATTCGAACCATGGCCCGCAGATTCATAGCTAGGGCGCGCTAGCCACTACACCATGGAGACAACGTGGACCTTAAGGGCCTTAAAACCTTAGCTTACCTGAAAACTAATTTGCTATCATAAAAAAAATTCTGCATCAAACACTTTATCTGTATTCATTGACACATACTAATGAGAAACTCAAAATTCAAGTATTTACGTTGCTTTAATGTTTAAGGTTCAATGCATCACCTTCTGCTGGAACATCCTTCTTGAGATCAATGTTCCATACTTCACATCCAAGTTTTCCAGGGACTAGTTTGTAGTAGTTGTGCTTGCCCTCCTGAGTAGTCATGTGGAGGAGTTTGTGTGTCAGTATCTTATGACACCCAATTCGTGATACAACTGCCGACAAGGATCTGAAAAAAGAAATGGTCTGTGAATTGGTAGCTTAGGTTGGGTCAGGTCAGGTAAGCATAAATGTTTTAATTGCCGCCTCCCAAAAACCCATTTTTTTACCTTTCCCCAAGCTTGTTAACTAGAGGGAAAAAGAAAACAGTAACTGGGTGTATTGGTTGAAACTGCATATTTACCCTCCCTTTAAACAAATCTTCAAGTGTCACGGCGTCAAGCCAACGGTTTATGGAACTGTCGCCGATAGGAACTCTCGCCGACAGTGGAATACTCGCCGACGTGCAAATTTTCGGCGGCAGTTCCCCTGGTAAAGACCCCCCCCCCCCCGCTCGTTCACTAATTTCACTAACCTAATCTGGACATAGGTCAACTGGCCAACATAACCTAACCACATTACCTAACTCAAGGTCAAGAATTAGAACTGTCGCCAGAAATAGGAACACTCGTCGACCAGAAAAATTGGAACACCCGCCGACGCCGGCGAGAATTCCTATCGGCGACAGTTCCAGGTACCCAGCCAACTATTATAGCACCGTGGCACGCACGCCTGCCAGCTCCACTATACTGATGGGGAACATATGTATGCTGATATTCATGTCTTATTGTTCACAACATATAATGTATTTAATGGTGACATTTACCTCATGAGTGACAAATTTTGTTTTTATGATGCCAGCCTACCTGTCTCGCCGCCCAGCTGATTAGATAATGTTGACAGTTGCTGCCACTTTGCTGTACAACGGCCCCTTTTATTTTTGTTGTCTGTGGTCCTGTTATTAATTATGATTAATTAAGACCTCTTGTTCGTTTATCTTTTATTTATCAAAGTTTAAGTATATAGTTGCCACTGTCAACATCGGATTCTGGCGTCACCGTCCGTCAGGCCAATTTTGTTTCTTTTAATGCGGATCCCCTGTGTGCATAGCCAAAGCCTGAGAATATTAGTTATAATAAGACTTTGATATAGATTCCATGTCATGTCTTAGTGGCTGAACGGAAATCAATGAGGATAGACTACTACACTTGATTTTACAAAACAAGAACACGAGACTCTGATAGCTATAATGCTTTTTACGAGGAGCAGGACGAAAAGGAGTGAAATCCACGGAAAATACTACTATCTAGAAGAGAGAGAGAGAGAGAGAATAAAAGATGTAATAATAAGTCAATAGGGAGTTTTAAAAGGAGGCTATACCTACCGTAGATAACACTAAAGTCGCCAGGACAACGTTTTTTTCGATGTACAGACGTGTGCTGGCGTTAAAGTAATCGTCCTGCAGGGCAGACATTCAGAGAGAGTTAAAGGGCGCGGTATGGTAGCTTATGGTTACTAACTTCCTCTATTTGTACAACCCGGAAGTCGCGGGGATTCTGGTACGAGATATGGGAGTGGCGCTACGGTGTCACTATAAGCTTCGATAGCTGATTGGCTGAGCGAGTACAATTACGTCACAGCCTCGCCAGCGAATCACATAGTATTTCTCAAAAAGTTTCAGCCAATCACAAGGCTTCCACGCTCTCAGCTGTGTTTATAAACAAATTTATCATCCACACCAAAATGCTCCACCCTTCTTCCTCCTCCTCCTCCTCCTCCACCTCCTAGCTTCTCCTTCTCCTTCTCCTCCTCTTCCTCCTCCTAACCTTTTCTTATAGCAGTTGGTAGTAGTTGTAGTAGGAACTACTATAACTAGCTCCTTTACAGGAGCTACCACGTGTAGGCCTCGCGGCCTCTTGTAGCTTCCTTATTTTCTTATGTTCTTATGTAGCAGCAGTAATAAGCCGTGTTTTTATCGTCCCAGCACCGTCTTCGATTACGAAGACCACTCCAATAACACTTGCTGAAATGTGTGTTATACTGCTTTGTGATATTGTTTGCAATGTTTTAGACTGATTATTATTTCGGCCCCTACCAAGCTTGTTGTGTTGTTGTCGCAGAGACCAATCCATTTTCAATTGCGAGAAAAAACGGTCTTCGTACCAAGACGATGCTTGGACGACAAAAGCACGGCTATAGTAGTAGTAGCAGCAGTAATAGTAGTGGTAATGGTAGTATTAGTAGTAGTAGTAGTAGTAATAGTAGTAGTAGTAGTGGTGATGAAGAAGGAGGAATTAGGTAGAGGAAGAAGGGAAGAATAAAGGGTAAGAGAAAGAAGGATGAGGAGGAAAATACCTTGTCTGTCGCAGAGCCGTGTGGTGAGTCATGGTCAGATGCCATCGTTCGCCACTCGGCTCATCACCTCATAACAAACTCATCACGAGCGGATGGCATTGTAATATGGCCTAATTTCATTTGTATACTTGCCCTGTTCAGTTCTTGAGTCAGAAAACATCATATATACTCAATTTATGAGTATTTTTATGTATATTGCGTGCTCTACGCCACCCCTACCGTGGTCGCTTTGTTTTGACAGCTTAACGTCTTTAAGTACGTCTGCAGAATGCCAAAAGTTGCCCAGAACAGCTGTTGGAAGTCGCTAGGTCGTGCAGACCGGAAGTAATAGAGCATTTTCGTGACGTTCACCGCCCTGGTTCAGTCCAGTCCGGACCGGGTCACGGTGGACTGATGGTCGCGAAAATACATCGAGACTGGCCCCGTCCCATTCGTCGTTCCTATTGGCTGGGGGATCGAGTGGGCGGTACTGAACTGAACTGTGGAGGCGGCAGGCGTCCATCTTGTCAATATCCTTTTTGTCGTCCGCCTTTTAACCTGTGCTGAAGACTTTACAACTACCACGCCTGTGATACTTTAGTCTTATGGTCGGCCATCATGGTGTTTCATGTCTTATCAGCACCACGAGAAGCTCCTGGTCGCCTTCCCCGCTGACTGTAGTGCGCATGCGCCAGTTTCTCCCACACTGGTCCAAGGTGGTCCTGGTATGTGGGTCGGACTGGACTGGACTGGGCTAGCCCGTTCTAGACTGCCTCGCAAAAACAGTGACCGCCCGGGACTAGCCCAGTCCAGACCGGGCCAGAGCGGTCGCGAAAATACGCTATATGCCTCTCTGAATGTAGCCCCTGGGCAACTTTTGGCATTCTGCATTATCAGGCACATTGATGACGTATTTAAAGACGTTGAGCTGTCAAAACCAGCAACTGCCTCTAGGCAGTTGTAGAGCACGCAATATACATAAAAATACTCATAAATTGAGTATATATGATTTTTTCTGACTCAAGAACTGAACAGGGCAAGTATACAAATGAAATTAGGCCATATTACAATGCCATCCGCTCGTGATGAGTTTGTTATGAGGTGATGAGCCGAGTGGCGAACGATGGCATCTGACCATGACTCACCACATGGCTCTGCGACAGACAAGGTATTTTCCTCCTCATCCTTCTTTCTCTTACCCTTTATTCTTCCCTTCTTCCTCTACCTAATTCCTCCTTCTTCATCACCACTACTACTACTACTATTACTACTACTACTACTACTAATACTACCATTACCACTACTATTACTGCTGCTACTACTACTATAGCCGTGCTTTTGTCGTCCAAGCATCGTCTTGGTACGAAGACCGTTTTTTCTCGCAATTGAAAATGGATTGGTCTCTGCGACAACAACACAACAAGCTTGGTAGGGGCCGAAATAATAATCAGTCTAAAACATTGCAAACAATATCACAAAGCAGTATAACACACATTTCAGCAAGTGTTATTGGAGTGGTCTTCGTAATCGAAGACGGTGCTGGGACGATAAAAACACGGCTTATTACTGCTGCTACATAAGAACATAAGAAAATAAGGAAGCTACAAGAGGCCGCGAGGCCTACACGTGGTAGCTCCTGTAAAGGAGCTAGTTACAGTAGTTCCTACTACAACTACTACCAACTGCTATAAGAAAAGGTTAGGAGGAGGAAGAGGAGGAGAAGGAGAAGGAGAAGCTAGGAGGTGGAGGAGGAGGAAGAAGGGTGGAGCATTTTGGTGTGGATGATAAATTTGTTTATAAACACAGCTGAGAGCGTGGAAGCCTTGTGATTGGCTGAAACTTTTTGAGAAATACTATGTGATTCGCTGGCGAGGCTGTGACGTAATTGTACTCGCTCAGCCAATCAGCTATCGAAGCTTATAGTGACACCGTAGCGCCACTGCCATATCTCGTACCAGAATCCCCGCGACTTCCGGGTTGTACAAATAGAGGAAGTTAGTTAAGCTAAACACCGTGCCCTTTAACTCTTTCTGAATGTCTGCCCTGAACAGCTGTTGGAAGTCGCTAGGTCGTGCAGACCGGAAGTAAGCCTCTCTGAATGTAGCCCCAGACTATTTCATCATTCCTGATTTAATGCAGTCAAAATATAGCCATGATCGAGTATATCAACAATATGTTGTCACATTTTGCATCCAGTCACCCATTTTTAAATGATCCGCATTCAAAATCTGTAAATTCCCCGTGCTCTCAAAACACAACTGTTTATCAGCAGACGACGCACCATGGTTCGGCGACGTCACAACAGGGAGCCTCCCAGCACCGCCTGATACATACGCGCGGAGACTCTGAGAAAAATGTAGTACTTGGGGAATTTTGGGTGTTTCTGATATTTTTTTTGTGCGATGTGGCATGTACTTGCATCCTGTGTGGGTGCAGCGTGGGGGCTGTGCCTTTACCGAGAGCTTAGCACCCATTTGCAAACTGTGGGGCGACGATATATGTGTGCAGATGTGTGCAGCGGCGGCAAGCGGCGGGGAGCGGCGGGTAGTAGCAAGGCCACCGAGATGAGAGGGCTGCAGTACCCTGGCTACTACCAGCCGCTCCCCGTCGCTCCAAAGGTCTGCACACATATATCGTCGCCGTGTGGGTTGTGAATGGGTGCTAAGCTCTCGGGAATGGCACGGCTTTCTTGCCGTGCCCATGCAGGATGCAAGTATGTGCCGTGTCGCACAAAAAATATACCAGAAGCACCCAAAATTCCCCAAGTACTACATTTTTCTCAGAGTCTCCGTGTGTCTGTGTCGGGCGGGGCTGGGAGGCTTACCTCTTGTATCGTCGCCAGCAAGTTTCGCGCCACGGCTGGAATGTGGCTGTTGTTTTTCCCGCGCTTTTTACAAAAGTCATGTTTTTAGGGAAATAAGGCGTGAAAATGAATAATTTTTTGTGGATTAGGTATATTGAATGAACATTCAACATAATTATGCAAAGAAAAAATGGGTCTGGACGATTACTTTAATACTTTCATTTCTACATCCATGATTTCAGGAAAGTTAGAATTAAGGGGCTATCTGGAGAGTCTGTGTCATTTTGTGTCTTCATCTGTGTCATAAATAGTATGGCTTTAAAATTATGAACAAATTACAAAAATATTACCAGAGTGGCGACCAACACTAAGTTCGCCAGCTAGTGTTTATATATGTTCTGAGTCTTTCTGAGTGTCCTCCCGCCGTCGTCGTACGTAGCCCGAAAAAAAAACGAGTAGTGAAATTTGAAACCGTATATATTTGCAGATACAAAGCATAAAACAACGCTGAAACAGGGTAGATTATATACAGTCATGATATAAACTATACTGTGTATAGTCATTGACAGCCTAATGATCACCTTCACAGGCTGTTAAGGCACATACACTCACTCCTCTCTCCCGCAAGTAACACGTGTGCGCCGCGTTTTGTTCCCGTCCCAATGGTAACGTTCACACTTCACAGGAGGCAAAACGTATTAGCAAACGTTCATTTCACACGTTTGTTTCCCCGCCATCTTGGTTTTAGCTGGGGTGAATCCGGATTTTGTTTACGTATTTGACGATCCGCGGATCCGGATCTACATTTTCCTTTTCCCTTCAAGCTTGTCTGCCATTGTGCCATTTTGTTGTGGTTAGTAAGTTGCTCCCGTCGCCCGGCATCCTCCACTGTCCTCGCACACACCCTTCAACGGCTACTCCTCTCCCTCACGTCAGTGGGCTGGAAGATCACCCTGCAGTGGGTGCCTTCCCACTGCAACATCCGGGGCAACGAGGTTGCTGATGCTGCCGCCAAGATGGCACTCTCGGAGGTAAACATCACCCCCCTCCCGCTGCCGCTCTCCACCGCCAAGCGTCTAATCTCCAAAAAATGCCGCTCCGCCTGGGATAGGTCGCTCGGCGACGCCCTTCGTGCCACCTCCATGGGTCAATACCGTACAGACTCCTCCCCGCACCAATGGATAAGACAAACGTCCCGCGTCTTGGATGTCGCCCTCACCCGTCTGAGGATCGGTCACACAACACTCACAGCACACCTGCATCGTCTGCAGCTCACGCCCGACCCGCACTGCCCCTGGTGCAGGAACGTCCCGGAGTCCATTGACCACTTCCTGCTGCAGTGTCCTCGCTTCCACTCCCACCGACAACTTCTACGTGGTCAGCTCATCGCCCTGAACGTCACCACCTTTGACCTGCCCACCCTGCTGGCCGCCGCTGCCGTCCACCCATCACAACGCCCCGCCGTCATCCGCCTCACCTGTGCCTTCCTGAGGAAGACTAATCAACTCTCGAGACTGTGATTACTTCACGGCTGTACACCAGGGCGAATATCGTCGACTTCGACATCACTGCCCTTCAACAACAACAACAACAACAACAACAAGTTGCTACGCCCTCAACGTCACCACCTTTGACCTGCTGGCGTCCACCCCAACACGCTGTCCTCCGCCTCATCTGCTGTGCCTTCCTCCAGGAGACAGGTCAGCTGCCACGCCTGTGATAGCCTGGCAGGACATCACCACCAGCAGGGCTCCTAGGGTTCCTCCTCACAACACCACCAACCCCCACACACACACCACCACCCACACCTCCCCTCTCACTCGCAACGGTTATAATGGACGAGAACTTCGCGGTCGTTTTCAGAGACACCGACTAATTTTTCCTGGCCTACAATAGGTGCTTTTTGTAATGGAGATAGTTTTATTTTCCGGAAACCGATATTTACATTTTTTTTAATAATAATTCATCACCGAATTTTATAGTCGCCGTTTCCATTACAAACACTGAATCTCCATCAGAAAAAGCACTAAAACTTGGCCGGGAGAAATTAGTCAGGGTCTCAGATAACAGGGAAGTAATTGAATAGAACATACCAAACCTAACCTTATAGGTTTTAATGAAACCTAACCAGAGCTGGGCAGTATTTAAATAAATTTGTATTTAAATACATTTGTGTATTTAGAAATGTATTTATAAATACATTGGTTGTCATGTATTTAAATACAGTATTTAAATACTTTTATGAGTATTTGAATACATTGTATTTAAATACTCATAATATCAAAATGTAAATACTTTTTTATCAGTTAATTTGGCCATAAGCCCGCCCAACTATCTGGCAACCCTGATATTACAGTGAACCAGTGTTTCCACTTTAATTAAAGGAAATTTCCTTATTTTAAGGAAATATAGGCCTGAGAAGGAAATTTCTAAGGAAACCCAAAATCTGAGGAAATCAATTGTTTTTGGACATGTTAAAAAAAAAATGTATTTTAAATGTATTTACAAATGTATTTAAATACAATTGATGTATTTAGTATTTAGTATTTAAATATATTCGTAAAATGTATTTAGTATTTAAATACATTTCTCCCATGTATTTAGTATTTGGTGCTACTATAGCGTGCGGTCTACCGGGACATTTGCACTATAGCGTGCAGTCTACCGGGACATTTTACACTATAGCGTGCGGTCTACATATCTTACTCGCTACTTACACTCTACACTCTTACACTTGAGGCTGCAACTTACTATTGCTATATGATATTGTCTATTATACAGTAGAGTATTATAGAAAAAACAAAACTTTAGTAAGTAATTTATTAAGCACAGGCCGATGTTCCCCACCCCTGTCATTTTTTTTTTTTGCATAACACTACCACATCGATGACAAGACTCTGCTTCTTGTGGTGTGTCCAGAAGATTGCTTTCACGTAAAAACTTAACCGCTGTTTCTTCTGTCCAGATGACACTTCTGTATAATTCTTTCAACAGTATTGTAAAGGAGGAGTGTCAGACTGATGTTCTCGGCTTGAATTTTAGGAGGATACTGAGACATTACTTCGTTGATTCCTATTTTACAAGGTTGAGTAGGGTCCCGGTACTCAGGTCAGGGAAGGTCAGGTCAGGTGTGGACTTGTTAGAATGCACATTAAAGTTATGGGATAGTTCAGGTCAGGTCAGGTCAGGTCTACAATCTTTGTAGACCGCACGTTAGGGGAGCATAGACTGCAGGCCCCGATGTAGACCGCACGCTATAGAAGCACCTAGTATTTAGTATTTAAATACATTCAATGTATTTAGTGCCCAGTTCTGAACCTAACCTAACCTTAACCACAAAGTATATCTAACCTAACCTTATAGGTTTTAATGAAACCGATTTATTGCCCCTGTCATATCTCGCTTATTACCTTATTAAGGACTAAACTTGTGTCATACACATCTTCTACTAACCTTCAAGCCTCTTGGCAAGCTGTTACTTTGGTCAAAATCACAGACAAAAATGATCTAATATGAATAAATAGATGCCACTGTGCCGTCGCCATCAGCACAGTCTAGACCGCGGGACGGGCGCCTCTCCCAGCCCTCCCTCACAGACAACAGCCAGGCTAGGCTAGGTTAGGTTAGGTTTAGTTTAGTTTAGGTTAAGATTCGTTTTATCGCCCCTGCCATAGCTCGCTTACTACCTCATGAAGGACTAATCTTTTGTCATACACGTCTTCTACTAACCTTCTAACCTCGCGGCAATCTGTCTCAACACAACTTTTTGGCGGATTTAGAATTTTTGGAAGTGTGGAGGGAGAGGAGGCCTTGCCAAGTGTGGTGTGAGTGAGCCAGGAAGCAGGGTGTGGGCCCCGCAGGCAGGAGCAGAGTGTCAGGGCAGCGCGTGACTCTCTGTGTGCTGACTGTCACCACTGTTGCAGGTGCTGAGGTCACAGTCCAAGCCGGCTGCTCCGCCCGGCACTGACCCGGCTCGCTCCGGCATCCCCGAGGGTTCCCGCAGGACCGGCCGTCGTGTGTGCTGGCGGGAGTCTTGCTGCGGTGGAGGCTATGGGGCCGGACAGCAGCATGAGTGGCCGGGAGCAGCAGAATCAGTCTGCCTCAGGGGTGGGGAAGCACAGGTGTGATGGCAAGAATCACCTGGAGGCAGGCAGCTCAGGCCACAAGGCAGACAGTGAGCTGAAGTGCCAGCAGTGTGACAAAACATTCAAATACAAGAGTAAGCTTGAGACACACACCCTGACACACAGTGGTGTTAGGAATCATGAATGTTTAGAGTGTGGGAAAAGATTTACAACAAAGACTGACCTCACCAAACACACCCTGACACACAGTGGGGTTAGGAATTATGAATGTTTAGAGTGTGGGAAAATGTTCACTCAAAAGGGTCACCTCACCACACACACCCTGACACACAGTGGTGTTAAGAATTATGAATGTTTAGAGTGTGGGAAAAGATTTACTAGAAAGGGTGTCCTTGCCACACACACCCTGACACACAGTGGTGTTAAGAAATATGAATGTTTAGAGTGTGGGAAAAGATATACTAGAAAGAGTCACCTCACCGAACACACCCTGACACACAGTGGTGTTAAGAATCATGAATGCCTGGAGTGTGGGAAAAGGTTTTATACCCGTTCTGAACTCAACAGACACACCTTTAGACACACTGGCTTGCGTGAGTTCAAGTGTGATATTTGTAGCAAGTGTTTCAAGGCAAAAAAGGATATTGCCAGGCACGTGAAGATCCACTTTTGAGGTGGTGTGTTGTGTGGGCAAGTGTGGTTGTACCCGTGCCTGTGGGTATGGGAGTGTGTCCTGTGTGGCAATGGGTGGTGGTGGGCAGTGTGTTACATGTGTGGTGGCAGCCGTGCCCTTGTGTTCTGTGAGGGAGTAATGGCCCCAGCAGTTGTTGGGTTGGAAGTGCAGGTGTGACTTTCAATAAATGTATCCATGGTTTTAAAGGTTTCTCTGCTGATTGCCTTAAAAAATAGTCTTTCCATGCATAAGTTACACTCCTTTTTCTGCAGGTCACATATATGTATACAGGTTGAAGTTCCCAAACTCGGCAACTTTGGGACCAGCGCCGAGCCAAGTAATGGAATTTTCCGACTTTTAGAACGTAGATATATTAAGGGGGAAAAAAACATGAAAATCACATGAAAAAAATCACAGGAAAAAATTATTTGGATTCTAATACGGTATATAATACGTACTGAGATAGAGGAAGAAGGAGAATATGTATAAATATAAATCAGTATGAGCTTACCTGTACAAGATAATAAACCATGACGTATTTTTAATTTTGCGAGCCATCCTTCCGAGGATTGACACTCTTGTTCCAATTTCAGCTCCTCATGGAATATTTTAGCTTGCGTCATCATCATGTCCCCTGATATTTTCATTCCATCATTACGACGCTGTCTGGGCCACTGCATTAATGCTTTGTCCAAATTTTCACTCTTCCCATGTCTCATGGTCTTACGTATGTCCATACCTTTCACCGTCTCACTCCTGGCATAAAATTCACGTAACTTTGTTTTCTGTTTCTTGAGGTCATACACTGTAGATGACCCCACACCATATATTTCACACAAATTCCGCACTGAGGTTCTGCCATCCAACTTCTTCAAAAGGTCAATTTTCTCAGAAATAGTTAACACATTGTTCTTCCTTTTCTTTTCACTTCCACCAGTAGGTGTTCCTGGACGTTTGGGAGCCATAATACCAATAACAGACCTGTAGAAGTACACAAAATAACAGCGTACACAACTCTAGTCACAACACCACTGAACAATAACAACAAACAAATCGGCGGGAGAAACCAAGCAGCCTAGTGTGGTGACACCTAGCGGCCGACCCGGCAACTATGCGCCGGGTTTTGGGTGTTCTGCCGTGTTTTGGAAAATCCGGAACCATAGCAGAGTTTTGGGTGTTACCGAGTCTTGGGATGCCGAGTTTGGGAACTTCAACCTGTATCGCATAAACCTTACTCTGTCTCTTCATCATTGGACAGCCGCAGGAAAAGTGATGACAACTGCATTAAAAGACAAGTCCAAATTGTCTACAAATATACAAGACGATGCGACGAAGTTAGAAAAAAACGAGGCTATAAATATTTACACCTGTGTCTATTTCATGCAGGGTTTTCCATAGAATTATCAAAGTATCCTGGAAAGATGAAAAATGGTATAATAGTGTGAAAATTCCCCTAAATATGAAGGAATTAATACAATAAGGCAGAAATTTGCATAAAAAGGGGGTAGCTAGTGTCATTATGGAAATGGGTAAAAAGGAACTCAAACACGATGGAAATAGTTTTAGATAAAGCACCATGAGTAGAATTAATAACAGTTGGAGTTGTTACACCTGAACAAAAGTAATAATTGAGGCAAATACAGGAGCTCCCATACTTACGTACTTTCGTGGGGTTTGTACTGAACTTGCAATATACAAAAGTTAGTCCAGCATTACTCTTGTCAATACTGAACACTGCACACACAGCACTAAAAAGAACAAAAGTACAGTACAGCTTATAGCCCAATATTACTCTACAGTACCTATATTGTTTCAGCTTAAATGGTCTATACAGCTTATAGCCCAATATTACTCACCAGTACCTATATTGCATCAGCTTAAATGGTCTATACACTACAGCTTATATTATACCCCAATATTACTCAACAGTGCCTATATTGTATCAGCTTAAATGGTCTATACGTAGTGTCAATGGTTCTTACTATTACCATCACCACTGACTGACTGGCTACACTCTAATGCTTCTGAGACATGTTGGGGGGATGAAATATACAGGAAAACCACTACATAGTTATATTTACTCACAGGTTTGTACGTATCTCTGAATGTATGTAACTTGAACGTTGGTAATGAGGTATAGGTAGAGTTCCGGAAGCGGTGGTGGTTTTTTTTGCCATTTTTGTTGCAAATCACTACCGTAGATAACACTAACGCCAGGACAACGTTTTTTTCTGTTTACAAACGTGTGGTGGCGTTAATACTTACATTTCTACATCCATGATTTCAGGAAAGTTAGAAGGGGCTATCTGGAGAGTCTGTGTCATTTTGTGTCTTCATCTGTGTCATAGTATGGCTATAAATGAATAAATTACCAAAATAAAACCGAGTGGCGATGTTGTTAACGGGCTACACTAAGGTCGCCATCTAGTGTTTAATATGTTCTGATCGAGTGTCCTCCTGTAATGCCCGTTATTCAGAAGAGATAGGATGGGAATTATTATCATATAATTCCCGGGTTATGTCCCGTAAGCAATTCAATCTTTTAGTTTTCTCGTGTAAGTTTATCTTCTTTCTTCCTACCTTCCATTTCTATCTTCCTTCCTTCCCTCACTCCCTCCCCCCCCGACATTCCGCGTGCGAGTCAACATTCGTGGGATACTTATTTCGCGATCAGTGATAACTAATGGATTCAAAACTTTTCATCCTCCCCTCACCCTCCTATCAGATCAAGGAACACTCCTAGATTCTTAATGTCCTTCAAAATAGTCACCATAGTGAGAGATCACGTTCATAAATGGATGTGTTAGTCGAGTTATTTGCTAAATTAAAAGTCGACCAAATTTATGGTTCGCCTCCATTACCACACCACTCCAAAAGACGCGTTCGGACACTGGACACGAACTTCAATAACACTTTCCTCGGTTATTGGATTAAACATATTAAATTCTTCTATATCAAAGTAACAGGACTGTATTATAGGCAGCCCTTTCTTAGGTACACTAGTTTCATTATTTAATTAGTTATTTCGGGATTATAAGCTCTTCAGGAGAGGCCAAGTTCAGGGTATCCAAACATTCCCCTCTTTTCCCGCGGGTCTTGGTTCACCCTAAAGACGGCAGTCTCTCTCCCACTCCCCGACAGGTAAGACGTACGACGTTCGCTCCTATTCTCCCCCCCCCCCCCTTTCCTTGTTATAATATTGTTATCTATATTTCCAAATATGGGTACCGATGTTTAGTTTTCACTAACGTAAAGGAGGCCTGCCCCATCCTTATAAGTATTATTAACGGAGTCTCTCTCCCACTCCCCGACAGGCGGACATCTAGGCCTTGACGCAAAGGGCCCGATACATGGTTTTTAGTGAAACACACACAACATTCTTACTCTTATATTCCCCCCTTATATCTTCCATGTATAATTATAAGTATTCAGCGGTATGTTACCTAAGTGAAGGATAATTTATCAATAAGGTTCAGGGAGGAAGGTGTATGCTCACCAGAGTTTACCTTCATCACATGGGAAGAGCTTCCTGTATCAGAGTAGATTAGAGCTTTCCTGTGTTGGGATGGAGAGCTTTCTGATGCTGGATTAACACTTATATGTTTGTCTGTGATCTCAAACAAGAGACATACTACTTCAGCATGAATAAATAGGATGATGTTTTCAAATATAGTTCTTGTGTTTATTATAAAATACCCCAGGTGATTATTCTGCGTTAGGACAGTAATTCCCCACACTTCCAAAAGAGTCAGCCTTACTCGGTATAATTCCACGTATCAATCACGACTACCAAGATAAATCTAATATTAATATTATTCAAACACGCCCAGGGAGTAACCCAGAGAACTACTCGCTTGAGCTGGTGGCAGCACTTCCCCTTAACTCATACCCTTTCCCCTTAACCTAAACTCCTACCCCTTCCCCTTAAATTCATCCCCATTTCAGTACTCTCCGCAGCGAGAAGTGTTCATACTATAATCACATAGTGAAGTCATAAGACTAGTTTTCAATTCTCAATTCAAGTTGTAATCAAATGAAAAATCATAATCAATTAATATCATTCAAATAACAAAGGCACCAGGTATAAACTTCTTCATAGGAAGTTCTGGCAACACACTCCCGCCATCGTCGTAGCCCGAAAAAAAAAGAGTAGTGAAATTTGAAACCGTATATACTTGCAGATACAAAGTGTTATGCATGTAGTGGTGATGGTGGTGGTGGTGGTGGTGGAGGCATGTTGGTGGTTGTGTGGTGTGTGTGTGTCTGTGTGTATGAACTGGGAGCGGAGGTGGCGCGTGGGTGAGGTGTTGGTGGAGCGGCCTTGCGCGCGGGTGGGTGGGTGCCCGGGTGGGATGCTAGGGGTGGACCGAGAAGGACGTACCGTGGGTGCCTCCTTCCTGGCACAAAGAGTGGGGCAGTGAGGTCTCGGGCGTCTTGAGAGACAGACGCGCGCCACTCCTGGGAGAGGAGTCGCAGAGGGCGGGGATCCCGTGGGGAACTGTGGTGGCGTGGTGGGACTGTGGTTGTGGTGGTGGTGGGACTGTGGTGCCTGTGGTGGTACTGGTGTTGTGACTGTTGTAACGTCTCCCTTGCGACGGCCGAGGAATAGGCGGTGGGGGGGGGGGGGGGGGGTTGACGTGTTTGTACTCTGTATTGTACCAGGACTTTATTCAGTAAACGCAAGAAAGGTGTATCAAAGTGTTTCCTTCGCCTGTGTTGATTAAAGACGTGAACTATACACAACTCGCTTCACCCTAACATACCGAACTCTGTCGCTGTTTAAGTACGTCTAGCAGCGGTACTGTAACCCCTGCACAGCCTCACAGTGACACCTGGAGTGTGTGGTGGGGTCCAGGGCATAACAGTTGGTGTCAGGAGTTTGATTAGTGTGTGTTAGAGTGAGAGCCGGCTGTGTAACACGCGGTCAAGATGACGTCGGGAGTGGAGGAGGCGGTGCTGACTCAGCTGAATGACAAAGACAAAGCTCGAAGCTCAGACAAAGGCGCGGAGCAAGGCTTGGGCGAGCTGAG
The DNA here is from genome assembly GCA_016584305.1 of Chionoecetes opilio. Taxonomy (NCBI): domain Eukaryota; kingdom Metazoa; phylum Arthropoda; class Malacostraca; order Decapoda; family Majidae; genus Chionoecetes; species Chionoecetes opilio. Next base: position 579,564 of record JACEEZ010008564.1, read on the forward strand.
TCAAGCTGTGATGAACATGCTCAGGGCGTTGATGAGTGAAAGTAAGAAAACAATGAAAATGTGAACGAGCTGAGAGAGGCGGTGTGTCGGGGCATTAAGGTGGAGGGGCGGGAGGAAGTAAAGGCGTGCTGAGAGGAAATCGTGAGCGTGGGAGGCACTGAGGAAGTACTGCCTGTGTACGTCGCCGACATGGAGGATTCATGCCTCCTGGGCCTGGACTACCTGATGCAGAGTAGGGCGTGCGTCGACCTGGGGAGGAGGACGTTAAGGGTACGCGGAGAAGAGGTGCCCTTACAACCAGGTGGCGCCCTGGCGGAGGTAGTTGCGGTTGAGCGCGTGCGCCTTGCCCCGAGGATGGAGACTAGGGTGCCTTGTACGCTGACTAGGAAGATGGAAGGAGCCGACGGCATGGTGGAGTCCATGGAGCACCCGTGGCTGGCAGACGGTGTAGAGGGTGGGTTTCTGGGAGACGCGCCGGGCTGTAACGCCGGCGCGCCGCCCGTCCCGGCCACGCAGCGCTTCTCTCCTCGCTTCCCCGCCCCGCCTTCGTCGCCCCACCGTCACGCCACGGCGTTCTGTGGCCACTCGGGGTGGCGTGGACCATCGGAGTTTGGTGGAAAGGTGTCGGGGAGGGCCTGTCGGGCCCGATTCGCGGCGCTGGCGAGCGGCGTAAAAGGCAGGAAGGGCCTTGCTGGTGGCCTGCTGTCCCGACGGGTGCGGATCAAGCACCCACTGTGGAAGGGCAAGAGGCCCGCTCACTTCGCCTTGGTATGGAACCACGGGAAGAAGAGACGCCGGCGTGGTGAGCGTGGGAAGCCGCGCAGCAAGCAGTGGAGGCCTCGGAGAGCCAGGATGAAGAGGACGCCCCCATACCTGCCTCTGCCACGCCTTCAGGAGGATGGCGAGCAGTTGAGCCACACTTGCAGTGTGTGGCCCTCAACGAAGCTGTTGCAGGTGGCAGGAACTGCTTGTTACGACGGTGGATGGATGCACCGTGCCCTCTATCAGGCAGAGCCAGCCACAGCGTGTTGCTGTTAAGTTCTGTCGCACCGTCACCGGCGTCTTGCAGTGGAGGGCATGGTCTGTCGGGAGGTCGTGGCGCCTTTATCCCGTGGAGACTGGAGCAGTGGAACAGGGGAAAGCTGTGGGGCCCAGTGGAGTGTAAACTCCTGGACTGTGGTTACCTCTGAGGCGAGCCAAGGGTAGAGGAAGTTCCCTGTGGTTTGTGGCGCCTGCAGTTGAGGTTGCAGCTGTGTTCCTGCTGGTGGATCTCGCGTGTGAAGAGGGGGGCCGCCTGGTGTGACCTTCCAACACTGCAGTGGCGGCTGGGGATGGCGATGGAAGAGCTTGCAGCTGTAAAACTTTGGGGTGGCAAGGTTGTGTGGTAGAGGTGTGGTGAATGGAGGTGGTGGTGGTTAAGGGGTGTAATGGTGGTGGTGGTGGTTGTAATGGTGGTGGTGGAGGTGACGCGCGGTGTGCAGTGTGCCTGCAGAGGTTAAAGGCGGGGGGGGGGGGGATATTCGCTAGGTTTTGGGCCAGCGAGGAGGTATAGTTGCAAGGTTGTGCCTGCGAGGAGGTATAGTCGCAGGTTTGGGCTACGACGGAGGTTAAAGTGGTTTCACCAGGAGGGTGAGGTGGAAGGTGTGGTGGTGTGGTGGAGGCTGTTGTGGTGGTGATGTGGAGTAGTGTGGTGGTGTGAGGCATGTGGTCTACTCCATGTGGTGGTGTGGTGGAGGTTGTTGTGGTGGGAGGCTTATGTAATGGATGAGCATGAGAAAATTTAATTATTGATTGTACATGTGCTATATGTTCCTGTATTTTCTTAGTAATAAGTGCTAAGGTGTGGGGTGTCATAGGTGACCGAGGACAGTCACGTTATAAAGGCGGGACAGTGTTATGCATGTAGTGATGATGGTGGAGGCATGTTGGTGGTTGTGTGTTGTGTGTGTGTCTGTGTGTATGAACTGGGAGCGGAGGTGGCGCGTGGGTGAGGTATTGGTGGAGCGGCCTTGCGCGTGGGTGGGTGGGTGCCCGGGTGGGATGCTGGGGGTGAACCGAGAAGGACGTACAGTGGGTGCCTCCTTCCTGGCACAAAGAGTGGGACAGTGAGGTCTCGGGCGTCTTGAGAGACAGATGCGCGCCGCTCCTGGGAGAGGAGTCGCGGAGGGCGGGGATCCCGTGGGGAACTGTGGTGGCGTGGTGGGACTGTGGTGCCTGTGGTGGTACTGGTGTTGTGACTGTTGTAACGTCTCCCTTGCGACGGCCGAGGAATAGGCGGGGGGGGGGGGGGTTAACGTGTTTGTACTCTGTATTGTACCAGGACTTTATTCAGTAAACGCAAGAAAGGTGTATCAAAGTGTTTCCTTCGCCTGTGTTGATTAAAGACGTGGTTCAACTATACACAATTCGCTTCACTCTAACATACCGAACTCTGTCGCTGTTTAAGTACGTCTAGCAGCGGTACTGTAACCCCTGCACAGCCTCACAGTGACACCTGGAGTGTGTGGTGGGGTCCAGGGCGTAACAAAAGCATAAAACAACGCTGAAACAGGGTAGATTATACAGTCATGATATAAACTACTGTGTATCATCTTCAGTGGCACATACAAATCAGTAGTGAGGCTATAATTCGTAATATTTGGCAACTGGCGACATTATTGCAGCAGGCGACTAAAGTGTTATCTACGGTAGACAATTTGATGGATGGGGATGAAAAGTGGATGTAGTACTGTAGGTAGTTTTAAGTAACAGGAACTAGCTACCACGTGCAGGTCTCACGGCCTCTTGTAGCTTCCTTATTTTCTTGGGTTATTATGAGAGAGAGAAAGGAGTAGGCTACGGGCATCTGAGAGAGAGAGAGAGAAAGGGGTACGGGCATCTGAGAAAAAAAAAAAAGGCCGGGGTACGGGCATCTGAGAGAGAGAGAGAAAGGGGTACGGGCATCAGAGAGAGAGAGAAAGGGGTACGGGCATCTGAGAGAGAGAGAAAGGGGTACGGGCATCTGAGAGAGAGAGAGAGAAAGGGGTACGGGCATCTGAGAGAAAGGGGTACGGGCATATGAGAGAGAGAAAGGGGTACGGGCATCTGAGAGAGAGAGAAAGGGGTACGGGCATCTGAGAGAAAGGGGTACGGGCATATGAGAGAAAGGGGTACGGGCATATGAGAGAGAGAGAGAGAGAAAGGGGTACGGGCATATGAGAGAGAGAGAGAGAGAAAGGGGTACGGGCATCTGAGAGAGAGAGAGAGAAAGGGGTACGGGCATCTGAGAGAGAGAGAGAGAGAAAGGGGTACGGGCATCTGAGAGAGAGAGAGAGATCATCGTCAGCAGCATTTTGTGGTAGTGGGCTAGTGGCGGAGGCGTGTTTGCTGCTTTGGTACGGAGCGAGTGTGACGCAGGACGCACGCTTCCCTGTTCCTTGGTCAGTAATAGAAGGGTACTGGAATAAAGTAATTAGAAAGAACATGGTAGTAGAGGGAATGGAAAACATTATGATTTACAGTGACAAGAGAGAAATGGAGGAAACAGTAATTGAGCTTAGTGAGGTAGAAAAGGTACTGAAAGCTTTGAAGAACGGCAAAGCTGCAGGGACAGATGGGCTCATAGGGGAGTTTGTTAAATATGGAGGAGAAAAGGTAAAACAGGCAATATATAACATATGTGACACAGTGCTGGAGCAAGGTTGTGTGCCACAGGACTGGAAAAAGAGCAGAGTGACCCTAATTCACAAAGGAGGAGGAAAAGATAAGGAGGACATAGCCAATTATAGGCCCATAGCTGTCATGAACATACTAGCCAAGGTTTTTGGAATGATTACACTGGGGAACAAATTTTTGTAGAGTTAGGTCTGACACTTGTTATTAAGTAACTTTTGGGTGCTGAATCCAAAACTGATCTCAGTTTTTCTCTATCACGTCAAGTTTTTGAACTGTAGGATTTTCGTTTTCTTAAAAAATATGAAAAATACTGTACATAACAGTAACAGTGCTTATTTTATAAAAAGTTGCAAATGTTAACATACAATGAAAAATGAAAGAAATAGGCATGAATAGAATGTTTATTTAACATTATCATGTTTTTAGAAAGGATAAGGCTATAATTGTGTGCAGGTTAAGGTAAAAATTTACGTTTGTAGCTTTGTCTGGAGTGTTCAACTTGAGGAATATCGCATTTGATGCTCCAACAATAGTCAGCCATCATATGCACATCCCATCTACCCTGGTAACGTTCTTCCATAACCTTCAAATCTTGGTGAAATCGTTCACCTTGCTCGTCGCTAGCAGCACCAAGATTTTCCGGAAAGTTGGCAAGATGGCTATGCAAAAAATGTACTTTAATACTCATGTTGCAACCAAGCGCTTTGTAGCTCTCCAATAGTTTCTGAACAATTTCTGTGTAATTACTTGCATGTGTATTTCCAAGAAAGTTCTTGACGACGTCTTTGAATGATAGCCAAGCATTCTTTTCAAGGTCTGACATAGTACCGTTGAAATGTTCATCTTTGATGAACTGTCGAATTTGTGGACCATCAAACACACCGGCCTTGATTTTTTCAATTGACAGTCCAGGAAATGCCAAGATGATGTACTTCAAACAGTCGCCAACAGTTGACAATGCTTTTACAAATTGTTTCATGAGACCTAGTTTTATGTGCAGAGGTGGGAATATTATTTTCTTCCTGTCAACAAGTGGCTCATGTACAATGTTAGGATCTCCAGGTTTAAGATCAGATCTCGGAGGCCAATTCGTCTGAACCCAATGCTTCTCTCGAGCTCTGCTATCCCACATACAGAGAAAGCAGGGATACTTTGTGTATCCACGTTGTTGACCAAGAAGGAAGGACACCATTTTAAGGTCAACACAGATGATCCAATTGTGTTTGTCATATTGCAATAACTCAATGACTCTCTTTACATCTCCATACTCTTCACGAAGACAGACCGAATGCCCAATAGGGACTGCGCCAAACAAATTGCCATTGTGTAGAAGTTTTACTACAGCTCACAAGTGGAATTTTGCTTATCTGGAGGGTAAGCTGTGGAGAAAAAACTTGACGTGCTAGAAAAAAACTGACTACAGATTTGGAATCAGCATGCCAATTTTAGTCTAAATAAGCTCAAAAATCTAACTCAACAATTTTTTTTCTTTCAAATTGTTCCCCAGTGTTATTAATGAGAAATTGAAATTGTGGATAGAGGAAAACAAGATGTTAGGAGAGGAGCAAAGTGGAAGGCAGAGATGGAATGGAAAATATATTTACACTAAAAGAAATTATTGAAAGAAACAAGCACCAGAAGAAAGAGCTTTACTTAGTATGTATAGATATTGAAAAGGCATACGACACAGTAAATAGAGGAAAGTTAATAAGATTACTGAGACACATTGGAGTAGATACAAAGGTGGTGGATGTAATAAACAGCTTGTATGAAGGGAACGAAGTGAAATTTACCCTAGGTGACATTACAACTGGCTGGATGGAAAATAATATAGGAGTTAGACAAGGATGTGTCATGTCCCCAACATTATTTAACCTGTATTAAGAGGAACTGATCGTGATAATCAGGAAGTCAAGTAAAGGAGTAACAATTGGAGGAGAAAAGTTAGGATGCCTGGCCTATGCTGATGATGTAGTATTGATGGCAGAAAGTAAGGATGAAATGGAGGAAATTTTGCACATAACAAACACATACGGAATGGAATGGGACCTGAAGTTTAGTGAAAGGAAATGTAAAGTCATGGAGTTTAACAGTGAAGATAGGAGTCAGTGGGTGCTTGAGAATAATGTCCTCGAAGTAGTAGAAAAGTATGTATACCTAGGAATGGAAGTAAACAAGGAAGGGATAGGCGGTGAAAAGCAGAGGAAACTTAATGAAGGCAAGGCAAGGAGGATGACAGGCATGATTATAAATGGTGGTAACAGAGTCATTAATAAATATGAGGTAGGCAGGAGTTTATGGAAGGGGGTGGCTGTACCCCATTGCCTGTATGGGTCAGAAGTGACTCAGTACAGGGAAGGAGACATCATGCACTTGGAAAAGACTCAGAACATAGTAGGCAGATGGGGACTAGGAGCTTGTAGGAGCACTGCCGTAGAGGCCATAAGGGGAGACATGGGATGGAGCACCTTCAGGGAAAGGATAATTAAAGGAAAACTGGTGTTCCACAAGAAAATTGAAAGACTTAGTGATGATAGATGGGCAAAGAAAATATCCCAGGAAAATAGATCAAGTTCCACCTGGAAGAAGGAACTAGAGAGATGGAAAAGGAGAGAAACTGTGGGAGAGGAATGGAACAGGATGGAGATAATAGATATCAAAAAGAAAATTGAGAATAATGGGCTAGTTAAATGGCAGGAAGGAATGGCCAGGAAATCAACGTTGCAGTGGTATAGGTGGAAACAGAAACCAGAGGGGGTGACCTGGCATGTAGGAGACTGGGGTAGTAAGTTACTCTATAAAGCAAGAACAGGCACCTTGGAAGTCAACGGAAGGAACAGGGAACTGGAGAACCAGAATTGTAGCTGCAGGGTAGGAGAGAAAGAAACTGTAGAACATGTCATTGTGGAATGCAACAAGTATAGGAGTCAGAGGGAAAAGCTTATAGCATCAGTAGTAATAGTCCTAGGCAGAGAGGAGTGGGACAGGAGACTAGAGCAGAAAGACGGGGCCCTGTGTACGGTGTTAGGGCTGTATGGGGACAGAAAGGAAACTGAAAGTATTGTAAACCTCACCAAAGTGTTCCTAACGCAGTGTTGGGAGATCAGAACACAAAATAGACAATGAATTAGGATGATAATAATCAAAGGATTGAAAACTGATCAAAATGTCTTTCCCAGGTGAAATAAACAGGGGAAGAGTTAACAAGTTTTGTTAACGAAGGAGACGAAGTGGAAGAGGACCTATGAAGCGATACTAAGCGTCTAAGGTCACAAGAAGAAGAAGAAGAAGAAGGGTGAACGTCACATCAGCGAAATGCCTGAGATAAAGTATACAGAAGTGTTATCGTACTCCAGTGAAGATGTTGTAAGTCGTAGGTTAAACTTTCATACATTGACACTAACTAGGTAAAATTTCGGTAGTGGGCATTCACCGATTTCAAGGCCGAAACTTAAGTTTTCCTGAATAGTTTTGATGTGTTTTTAATGAATCTGGCAGTCGTTTTTGTCGGAAATAAATGGTAAATTTTTACACTAGGACCGAAATTCCCTACACAATTGGGAGTGTGGTTTCTGTTCACCTTATTGGATTCTAAGAAACATTTTCTCTATGAGCTTTCAGAGATATAAGTTGTTTTTAACCCTTTGAGGCCCAGAACGTAATTTCCATTGTAATGTAGCTACCATTAGACGATTTTTAGTGAATATAAGCAATAGTTTATGGATAAGACCTGTTTAGTATCTTTGTCGACTAGCTTCTAATTTGGTATATTCAGTTAGTTTTCGTAATTTTATGGCTAACAACAGACGATCTTATACAGCAAAGGAAAAATCTGGGCGTGAAGGGATTAATAGAAAGGAGTGATTATGAGATATGAAAATTAAACTAGGAAATTCTGAATAATTCGTCGTTTCGGCTGTGACTCACTAACCTAACCTAACCTAACTTAATCCTACGCTTTAATCTCCTAACTAAAGCCAAATCTGCATTAAAAAAGTGTCCTCAGAAGGGGAGAACAGAGGCAATGCAGGTCACAAGAGGAAGAAGAGTGAGAGGCACGTAAACACTTGTCAATCATGTATCTTGTAATACCAACATATACTAACTTAGTATCAAGACACAACAAGAAATAACTGACAAATTAAAAGAACATGATAACAAGAAATGGAAAACAGAACTACTTGAAAACGAGACACTTAGACTTTACAGAACATACAAAACACACATGAATGAAATAGACTTTTATGATAATGATGAATCCACTACAATTTTGATAAGATGCAGAAGTAACACACTGAAACTAAACTATAGAAACAGAATATAGAAACTATTACCCGAATATACTTGATGTGAACATTCTTCTCTTCCAAAGTAAGAATTACTGCTCTCTCTTCATCTGTTCTCTATGGGCCTCTATCTATAATAATATAAGCGAAAGTGTGTGTGTGTGTGTGTGTGTCTGTCTGTCTGTCCGCTCTGGGTGCCGCCCCCTGTGGCGGAATCCCCTCATGATGGCACAGTTTTGGATTCGGGTCGACCAGGGGAAGGTTTTAAGCCCACTTATAAGATGATCCGATCACTTTTTTTTTTTTTTTTTTTTACAGCCTATTAGCGAGAATTGTGAAAAAAAAGTGGGTTGCGAGAATTGAGGAAACCTTGATGTAGGGTGATGGGTAATGGGTGAGTGAATGGGTGGGGTGGTGGGTAATGGGTGTGGGGTGATGGGTGGGTGAATGGGTGGGGGGTGATGGGTGATGGAATAGGTGGGGGGTGATGGGTAATGGGTGAGTGAATGCGTGTGTGGTGATGGTTAATGGGTGAGTGAATGGGTGGGGGGTGATGGGTAATGGGAGAGTGAATGGGTGGGGGGTGATGGTAATGGGTGAGTGAATGGGTGGGGGGTGATGGGTAATGGGTGAATGAATGGATTGGGGGTGATGTGAATGGGTTGGCGTTAATATACATTTCTACATCCATGATTTCATGAAAGTTAGAAGGGGCTATCTGGAGAGTCTGTGTTTGGTGGGCCGAAGGCCCACCAATAGCCCTCCGCAGGAGCTAGCCAAAAAGTCCGCCCGGAGGGCGGCTTTGCGGCTAGTGTAAGATCTAAAGGAGTCATGGGAGTGAATAAAGCAGGCACAGACATGGACATTCTTTAAGGTGTTTCTTTTTTTCCAGAATCATCCAGCAGACAACATGTTGCAGCCAGAAGCATTTCGAAAGTGGAAGTGTGCTGCAAATACATCAGAAAAACAAGCTTTTGTAATCCTTAAGTTTGGTCAACTGACAACTATCAACTCTATTGATATTGGCAATGACGGATCAGCACTCGTTGAGGTGTTGGTGAGCAGGGAAGGACTGAGTGACTATGAGGTTAGTGATGACTTTTATTGTACTCCCTGGTGGAACTACAATATTAGCTTATCAAACGATGGCGAAAATGCATTGTGTAAAAGTGAATAGGGAACTGAATATGAGTGATTTTTAACTGCATCATGAAAAGTATGCCATGACAAAACTCTTCCACTGATACATTTATGAGTTGTTTGTAGTTGCAGAAATATCATCATCTTCGTATAACATCCCTCCTTCTTTTTCTGACCTCATGCTGGGGTTGTACGTGCGATGGCTCTTCTCCATACCTTCCTGTCCTGTACCATGTCTTCTGAAATGCCCAGTCTTTCCATATCTTGGAGCCCAAGAGGAATTTTAGAATTGCTCTCTATCACAATTAGTTGAAGGAAATGCTTCATGAGACTGGTAGGATAGAACATGAGGTCAGGTTATGATTTTTTCCGCTCTCTTTTATTTCAGTTACTGCTTGTTTCCTCTTCCTTCATGAGCCCAGCAGAATCAAGGAATGGTACAGATCTTCATCGAGTGCGAATGTTTGGGCCCGACAAGTTAAACAAAAAGGTTGCTGAACAAAAATGGGACCGATTGAAGGTTATATGCACACAGCCATTCAACACAAAGATGCAGTTTGGACTGTCTTTCATCACTGCCAGAACTTTAGAGAATGTGAGTAATTTACATAAACTGTTAACATAGTATACTAAACTGTCTGGCAAAATAGCCACACCAATGCTTTCACAAAACAAGTGACCCCTTAGGAACACCACAATCCAGTGGCTCCATAGCAGTTGTTTTATGGTAGTGAAAGTAATAAATACATTTTCTCTTTGTTTAATTGCCAAAATATGTGTATTAGGATGCTCTAAAAAGAATAATCCTATTTCTAACAAGATTTTGTTGATGGTTCACAGAATTATTATTTTGATACCATACATTATGTCTCTTTGGAAATTGACATCATCTGTAGAATATCAAGAAACGTGATCATGTTTACCCCTTCGCGCCCAGATCTTTCCTTTGCTATAAAAAATTGTATGTTGTTAGCCAAAAAATTTCGAAAAGTAGCTGAATATACCAAATTAGCTAGTGGCAAAAGATACTAAACAGGTCATATCTATAAAATATTGCTTATATTAACAAAAAATTGTCTAATGGTACCCAAATTACAATGGAAATTACATTCTGGGTCTCAAGGGTGAAAGTGAAGACAAATGCCGATGCCACTGAGAGATGATCTATATTGTGAAGACTTAATAATAATAATAATAATAATAATATTTTTTGAAGACTTAAGAACCAGGCGTGGGACTGAAGAGCATCAGTAAAGTATGATTTAGACAAGCTATCATAAGAACATAACAACATAAGAAAATATGGAAGCTACAAGAGGCAGTGAGACCTAAACGTGGTAGTTCCTGTATTATCCTATCTATCTTCCTATCTGCATTGGTTTGGTCATGTGGAGACGAAAGTGGCCAAAGGCATTAAAATCATATATTATATGATATTTTCCTCTCATTCAACAGGGTAAGAAGGATTCATCTCAAAAGGTTACCCATCTTGGAAGCTTCAAACTCAAAATGGAAGATGATTCTGATTCCATATCAGTTGGCTCCATGTTTGCCAAGAGGAATGAGAACACTTCATTCTCCTCTACTGGTGAGTGACTGCAAAGACTGTGATTTGTTAACTTCAGAAGAAGCACTGAAACCCATACTTGGTAAATCTTTTCAGAAAATCAGAATACACAAGTAAATCATCATCATCACAGTAGCATCCCCAATACCCCAATGCTTTTGTTGATGCACATACTAATAGAAGAAAAAATACTAAATTGTTGGATATTAATTATTATTGAAAATTATTAGTTGAGTTTCTGTGAGACGATAATCTAAGGCCTAGGTTTGTAGGTTTTTTCTAGTCAGTTTAGGGCTATGTATATTTCTTTTATCACAATAATGTACAAAGTCATTCATGTATTAGGACCAGCAGCAATTAGAGCTGCCGCAAGAGAAGCACCTGCTGCTGCTGCCTCCCCTGCCAGACCTTTAAAGAGGAAGGAAATACCAGCAGACGAAGATACCAATCAGCTCAAGAAAAAAGCAGCCAAAGGTAACTCTTGTTCAGTTAGATATAAAGGCCGGTTTACACAGTGCTGCTTTTGACGCTAGACGCTAGCTTCTTTTGTCGCCAACTTATCGCTCTCCCAGAGCGAATTTCAAGCTGATAAAGACGCAAGCGGTAAGCCGTTTACACGATGCTGGTAAAAATTATGAATTCGCTAGTGTTTTGAGCAGTCCCAGGCATCATGGCATCGCAGGAGGATGTGCTGTGAGCCGCTGTTGTCCTTTGTGCAAGGGTGCTCCAAGCTAGCATTGTGATTCTGTTATGAGAAAACAGCCAAGAAAAAGAAGTGTATGGGTACGAAAGTGGATAGGCAGGAGGCAGGCTCAGGGGGCCTCAGATAATCTCCTGAAGGAACTGACATTGGAGGACCCAACTACATACCGGAGAGTATTGAGGCTGATGTGCGAAAAATTTGAAGAGCTGTGGTTGAAGATACAAACATAATTTATTACTTTTGAACTCTTCTTCGTCCATCTTCAGGTTGCTGTCTGCAAGGTCGATGAGCATTTGTGCTATTTGTCCATCACGCATTGGCTTATTTGAATAGTCTTTCATCTTTCAATTTAATGTTCCATATGATGGGATAGTTTTCCATAATCTCAAGGAGGGTGAATATTTCATTTCCGTTCAGTCGGGTTAGTTTTGGTGCCATCATAAAAAGAAAACTGGACAATGCACCCAGCAGCAAAGCACAATACACCCTCACACACTGCCATCGTCGTCTGAACTAGTCATCTATTCCCTACTGAAACGCTAGGCTGCGAGCGGTAAAGTTAAACATGTTTAACTTTATCGCAGCGTCAAACAGACGCTGCAAATTCATGATTTTAGTCGCTAGCGAATAAAAGACGCTGCGTCTTTAGACGCTTTCACCAGCGAATTCGCTAGCGAATTAAGAAGCTTGTCCAAAGCGAATAAAAGCAGCGCCATGTAAACGACGCTTAAGACAGGACAGCTCCTTCTCATATCATAAATGTATCTTTCATGAAGTAATCAGCAATATCTCTGATCATGAAATACTCACAACAGTCTGAAATTTTCCATGACATTTTGCCCCATGAAAGCATAAATCACTTAAAAGTGTCTGACTCAATATGGAAGTATCAAGAATTTGCATACTGTATGTAGGAAATTCTTATAATGTAGTGTAAGAAATTCTTATAATGTAGTGTAAGAAATTCTTATAATGTAGTGTAAGAAATTCTTATAATGTAGTGTAAGAAATTCTTATAATGTAGTGTAAGAAATTCTTATAATGTAGTGTAAGAAATTTTGTCTGTGGAAAGCAGGCTGCAAATGTTTTCTGTTATTACTAAGACTTGAGGAATCAGAGGAGAGATGTAATCAATGGCAAGCTTACAATGCTCCCTCGCTATCCAGTCGATACGATAACAACAGATGCCTAGTTGCCTTCTCTGGTATACTATAACAATGTAACTAAATGCTTGCAGAGTCTATAAGGTCACCCATGCCCAAGGATAGTCCATCAACCTCTCACACAGCAAATCAAAAGAAAGAAAAACAAACTGAGAAACACAGCAAACCCAATTCCAAACCAGAAAGAAATGAGGCAAAACCAAATCGTAAGGGCAGTGAAGGAAGAGAAGAGAAAGAAAAGAGAAGAGAAAGTTGGAGCAAGAATAAAGAAAAGACAAATAAACCTTCATCCTCAAAAGCAGACACCCAGGATACAGCTAAAAAAAGGAAGTCAAAGCCTTTCACCTCTCTCATGGATAATGTTGTGTTTGTCATGAGTGGCTACCAGAACCCTGAGCGCTCCACCCTGCGGGACAAGTTGACAGAGATGGGAGCTCAGTACAAATCTGATTGGAGCCCCGGATGCACACACCTCATGTAAGTCTTTCGTCATGTTGGCATGTATGTAGTGTTAAGCTCAACCCCTTCACGCCCAGATCTTTCCTTTGTTATGAAAAAAATGTCTGTTGTTAGCCATAAAATCAAGAAAAGTAACTGAATATACCAAATTAGTTAGTGGAAAGGATACTAAACAGGTCATATCTATAAAATATTGCTTATATTCACTAAAATCGTCTAATGGTACCCAAATTACAATGGAAATTACGTTCTGGGTCTCAAGGGGTTAAACTGCTTAATACCAACAACTAATTTTGAGGTACTGAGTCGTGATTTTTTCATTAAAAGTTAATTTCTAGATTGAAAAGCTATACATATCATAGGTAATCATATCATTGGTTCTAACATATTACCTTATAGCCTACCTTCCAACAGCAATGTGTTAGAAAATTTTGCGTGTTAGCACTTATTCCTGTGATGAAATTTAAAAAATATATTTAAGCATTACTGAAGATGATTATTCATTAGATGTTGTATTTCTTGCTACAGCTGTGCCTTCACCAACACTCCTAAGTATCGACAAATAAAGGGCAAAGGAAAGATCGTCGCAGGAAAGTGGATTACAGAATGTTACAAGAACAAAATCAGATATCCATGGAGAAGGTAGGTAATTGAAATTTCTGATGTAGTCAGTTATTTTGGTTATGTATTGATGAGATATACATGACCATCAATGCTTCCAGGTATGGACTGGAAAAACGTGTAGGTGATGCAGAAAGTGAGGAGGAGATCTGGGCAGAAGAAATTTTACCAAAAGTGTCTAAATCAAGTGTGAAAACAACAACTCCTAAAAAGCCCGCAGATGACCCAGGTAACTATAACTTGAATTCCTTATCATGTCAGTTTAACCCCTTGAGCCCCATAACGTAATAATCATTGTAATTTGGGTACCATAGACGATTTTGATTAATATAAGCGATATTTTATAGATATGACCTGTTTAGTATCCTTGTCCACTAGCATATTTGGTATAATAAGTTGCTTTTCGTAATTTTATGGCTAAGAACAGACGATTTTATATAGCACAGGAAAGATCTGGGAGTAAAGAGGTTAAGGTGACATTACACACAAAGAATTAAATTCATCAAAGACACCATTGTACCTACATTGTAGGTAGAACAACAAAATGAGATTCACACTGATTCGAATCACTAGGACCAATCTTGCAGCAGGTGCATCACACAATAATATATATATATGATATATATATATTATATACTATATTAATATTTTATAGACAAATCTATGCATATATATAATATATATATATATATATATAATATATATATATATATAATATATATATATATATATATATATATATATATATATATATATATATATATATATATATATATATATATATATATATATATATATACAGTTGAACCTTACCTATGTTTCTAAATTTTCATATGTCCTTACTACTGGCAGATTATTAGAGACTTCAAGAGTGAAGGGCTAGGAATAACTTTCTTGAAATTTTAATTCCCGTAAAACAAAGAAGCAGAAGCTGCCTTTTTGTTTCATTCTTTCTTTTTCTTTTTTCTACTCTTTCATTGATGTCTCCTTGTCATGATGCAAAAAAAGAAATTCTATGAAAAATTAGAAGATATAATTTATTTCCTTACCTGAAAGTTATTTTGTTAGAACATTGCATGTATTTAATCAAGTAGTTTTGTAGTAAAACTGGAATAACATAACCTGATGAATGCAAAGGTCTCATTCTCATTGACATTCCCTTTACAGATGAGGATGTGAATTATAGTGATGATGTCGATACTGATGATGAGATTCAGAAGTAAGTATTTTATTGCAACTACTCCCTTCTTACTAAATGGAGGGTATGAGTTTGGAGCCAGATATACAGTGAAGTAATCAATACAAAGAATTATGTATTTCATATATATCAAACACAAGCTGTAGCAAACATTAAAAAATAAGTTTTACTGATCATGATATGAACGCAATGTAAAAAAAAAAAAAAAATCACAAGTAACTTTATTCCGGCAGAGTCCTTGATAGACAACACAAAACAGAACCTGGTGTTGCAAGTGACAATGAAGAAAAAGTTAGCAACAACTCTAAGAAAGACAACAGTAAGCCGTCATCAGAAAAGGATAAAGCCAGAACTATCAAGCAGTCTGAGAAGAATTATGAAAAAGATGAGTATGAAAGAAATGATCAGCCTGAAAATAACAAAGACAGTTCAGCAACTAATGGCCACAAGGACAGCAGTGATGACGAAGTGTATGAAGACGACACAGATATTGATGATGTAAGTATTTGCCAGCATGATCTTGCCTGTTTTCACTCATGATCCTGTCATACATTCTGATGTCACTGTGGCTTGAATAACTGCAACTTTAAGAACAATTTCACCAATTTAGGGCAGATATTATTAATTATTTCTTTTTTAACCAAATTCTCTAAAAGTAGTATGTATAAAATCATACATTGACTAGTATAGGAAGGTACATGTAGGTACACAAGAATGAACATCATTGTGGCTGCAATAGATGCAGTGTATGTCCCTGGCCCATTAGCACACCGAAACTCACTAAAAAACGGTACAGTATACATAATATTATTTATGATAAATAGTGTTTATTAGTATGTATGTATTTTAGAATTACCAAAAATAAGGTACGTACAGTACAGCACTGTATTGTAATGTATGAAAGAATAGATTAGAGAAATACAGTAAGGAATTAATTATGCAGTACAATACAATTCCATGTGTATTCATTCCCGCTTTATAATCCAGGTTTATGTCGATTTATAAATAGGTGTCCGGAGCCCTGAAAGAGTCCAATTTATCCGATATCCGGAATAAAGAGGTCTGATTTAGAGAGGGTTTACTGTGTGTTAAATATATGACTATGTACATTTTTTTTTACATATAAGTAACAAAGATGCATTGCTTTCGCCGACCAGGAACTACTAGATACTTCCTCCCTGCCATTACCCACCCTCGGCGACTATTTCAGAGGAATATGTTTTCTTTTGTATGGTAAGATGGCAGATGAGAAAAGGAAACTTCTTACCCGCTATATAACAGCTTACAATGGGTAAGAATGCCATAATTACATGCATGTATTTAAGTTTTAAGAATATGCAGTGTTTTATAAGTATTTCTGTGTCTTACAGCTCATCTAACAATTACTGAATCACCAAATGTCATTCACCAGCTTGATATATATATTTTTTTTAAAGCTTCAGGCTGTGATTTAAGATTTTGTCACTTGCTTACCTCACCCAATGATGGTAGATGGATAAGTGATGAGGGAACTATATTGAACACTCCATGCAGCTCAAATGTTTTTCTGCCCATGTGTGCAAATAACATGAACTTTCTCGAGTCACCAATCAATCGAGTTCATCAATAGTGAATGGTACAATGAACTCAGTAAAATTGTGAAGTAATAGTATTGAATTGACTTTTTCCCCTCTGATATGAGCTGTATTAGACTTAGACTTACATTAGAAATGCTTTGCATTAGTAATCAGTGATGCCTATGTTATGTGTCCTTGCTATAGATATGTGTACCACTTTAAGCAGTTCTCCAAATATTACAAGTACATTCAACCCTTGGCTATTGCAACTAATTGGTGCCGCCAGAACATACGACAGCCATAAAATGTGATAGCCGTACGGAAGAACTTGTGGCAATAATTATTCTAATCAATTATAATCAAACTGTGAGTTGGAAAACGCATCTATTGCTTCGGGTCTTTTCCATACATGCTGTTTGATCTCCTAAAATGGGTCATTATACATGTTATGAAAAGGGTAATGCAGATGATAATAGTGGATTGGACTACCATACATAAAAAAAATACCAACACAGAATATCATTATAGAGAATTTCCTATTTTATTGTTGTTGGCTTACATGACTATATCATTATTTTCTTGATTTTTTGTCTTTCAAGGATATGAGTCTTACCTGTATACATTATATTGAAGAAAAAAAAAATTTATGTGACTTTTTTTTTCAGACAAATTGAAGATTACATGAGCGAGAAAGTTAATTTTGTAATCAGTGATGACAAGTGGGATGACAACTTTGAAGAGGTAAGCAACCATTTGCATCCACGTGTGCACACAATCCTGCACACACACACACACTTGATTGGGGTGCTTATAGTAATGACAGGAATAGAAAGAATTGACAAAGAAGACATGTATGTAAGGGGCATATGAGCCACAATAGGACATGGATAGAAACTGAAGAAGACTAGATGCCTGAAGGATATTGACAAGTACAGTTTTCCTTATTGCTATGTTGAATGTTTAACCTGTGGACTGGTGGGGGGGGGAATGTTACCTAGCCCCACTTAGGTGTTGATGTCAGTGTTCAGCTAATAATGATACTTTTTTTTTTTTTTCTCAATTAAGTTAACGATTTTGCAGTTTTTTTTTTTTTTTTTGGGGGGGGGGGGTTCTACTTGTTCATTAGTTGTGGTTTTGTTATGATTTTGGTTTGCTGCTTTTATAGTAAGGATAAGTGGTCTCTAGGATAGACGTGGTATTGCACCAGTCACCCACTGTCTGTAATGGCTGTCAACTTGCACTTCACCATTATATTATATTCTCGCTATGATTTTTTCAACTGTATGTAAAGTGTTTTTTGTTTTTGTAATTTTTTCATTCTTATGTTACTTTTGTATTAACCCCTTGAGACCCAGAACGTAATTTCCATTGTAATTTGGCTACCATTAGACGATTTTTAGTGAATATAAGCAATATTTTATAGATATGACCTTTTCAGTATCCTTGTCAACTAACTAATTTGGTATATTCAGTTACTTTTCGAAATTTTATGGCTCGATAACATACATTTTTTTATAGCAAAGGAACGATCTGGGGGTAAAGGGGTTAATATATGTACGTTCTCTATAAATTGTGTTTCAAGTTAGAATCAGTATAGTGCAATTCTATAAATAAGCGGCCCAGCCTAATTGACAACCATTATTTCATCTCATTGAGCCTGCCCTCAACTGTATCTTATGCAAGTTTTCTATAAAAAAAATCATACTTATATTGCTTTTACAATGATATATGTTGTCTTTATATTATGTGTTCTATTGTGTTTACAAATTTATAAATGATGCTTCCTTTTATTTCTGTTACAGGCTCTCAATGACAATCCAGCTCTACAGTTTGTCAAAGCTCAATGGATTTGGCAGTGTTGTGATAAAAAGAAACTTGCTCCTCATCAACCCTATCTAATAGTGCCTAATGAGTAATTGAAGGTTAGTATATATTGATATAAAAAGTACAAATACACCACAGTTTATGACCAGAGAGAGGCATTTATATGCACCAAAAATAGCGATTACTTCTTTTTTATGTACCAGATTATCCACATAAATATTTACTGTTTGGGCTAATGGCTTTTGCCATTTTCCTTGCCCCAGTGAGGTGCCTTGAAAAGAGTTCCCGGTTTGTTGAAATATAAAATATTTACTATTATTGTATGTACTACATATGCTGAAAATGCAAATTCAGTATACATACACATGCTTTGATTTGTTAATTAGCATATCATAGTTTATCAATGTTATTGCTGTTTTTAGTATTGGTATTCTTGTTATGTTCTGATGTATCCAACCACAAAACATGATGCCAAGATGTTATGTTGTGTGTGAAACTTCTATGTCAACATTTGCATGCCTTTTCTTGATGCGGAATCCAGAACTAGAATACTTTGACATTTCCTCAAAATATGATTTTCAGTCTTGTCAACTTTTAAGATTTGTAATTCTATGTAAAAGTAAGGGTATGATATTATTGAAAGACCAGCGGAAGTTTTAGAAATTCAAGTTACATTGATGCATGAAGAAACATGATTGTCACTTTAGACCCATAATTTCCTTCCAGGGAACTCTTTCATGACAGACGGCCATGGCTAAGATGCCAAGGATAACCTGTCCATTCATAGTGTACATTTGTGCCATATCACATCTCAATACTTTTTGTCGTTGATTTTTTTAGACATTATAAAGTACTGGTCAAAGGCAGAAAAAAAGAAGTAAACATAAAGCCTGTTGAACACCAGTCCCTATAAAGTCATAAAGTAGATAGCAAGAGACTTCAAAGCAGGAGGGCCACTTGCATGAAGTTGGTTAATGCTTAATATTATAATGATTATTGTACTTTATATGTGACCACCATGCACTTATATTCATGGGGTTTGTCTTTAATATTTTATTAATGCTAGGCACTTCAAATAATGATGAATATGAATTTCTTAACCTAATGTGCCTCATTCACGTGTATGTACCATAGGAAACTAAACTTATACGTATAGTATCAAGCACGTGGAGTTATAAATGGTAAGGCATTGTAATGAAATATGAGTATGTACAAATAATGCATAAAGATAAGACAAGACTGGTAGAGGGAACCTGCCACATATTAATCAAGGTGAATCAAATCAGTTTTTATCATGATTATGTATATTACTGTTAAGAATGTAAGTAGCGGATCTTTTTCCCAGACAAAAGAATTAAGTAAGAAATTCTTGAATTATACCTTACTGACAAATCACAATTTTTTTTTAATGAAATGTCAGTATCCTATATGGTCTCAGTTACCTAGTTCGGGGGGTCTTTAATCACCTTTATTTTTAGTTATGACGCTAGTAAAGTGGCAAGCTTTTTGCTGGTCAGGTATCAAAATCCATATCATATTTATGTACATAATTGAGAATAGATCTGATCCTAGTAATCACAAACCTATCTCAAAACTTCTTCAGAACTTTTGACATTTCTCATAAATTAGCTGAATGTCCACCAGTTATCTGATTGTTTTTCATTATGTTTTTTTATTAATTTCTGTAAAGGGAATTTTGTTAAATGTATTATTTGTTGTGCTGCTGGCAGTTTCCCAAACACGTGGGGCAGCAGCCAAGAAAAAGCAGATGCAAAGATTTAGTTCATTGCATAAGGAATGACTCTATATATAATTCAAAGAAGCCAAAAAACCATAAGGTTATAGTATACACAGTATAGTTGTACTGGACCTGAAAATCAAATACGTATACAAAGGTACACTAGGGTCCCGCATAGAACGTTTCCCTTATAGAAGGAACGACTTAAAATATAATTCCAAAATTTTCGTTAGGAACGAATGTGATCATATAGAACGATTCCGCCATCAAAGTAGGGCAAATCCGAGGAGTTCTCATATAGAGCACCGAAATATCGTACATAACAAAGGTTGTGTGTCCCTGGCATGGGGTGAGGTAGGGCACGGCAGCGGCGTGTCGCCACGGAGTCGGGATGAGGTGGGGAACGGCGATAGTGACCACGCAGTTCTCATCCACTCAAAAAATCCAAAAAAAAAACATTCATGTGAAGGATATATGTTGTGATCCATTCACAATATCGGCAGTTATCGTAATTTGTTGATGGCTTTCATTCGACGGAACACTTTTGTTGTTGTGGTTTTGTTTACAAGTTATCAGCTGTGAGGGGGCGAGCCCCGACCGATGTAACGGCGTTAGCGACCGCGAAGTTCTCGTCCATTATTAACAAAAAAAACATTCATGTGAAGGATATATGTTGTGATCACAATATCGTCAGTTATCGTAATTTATTGATGGCTTTCATTCGACGGTACACTTTCGTTGTTGTGGTTTTGTTTACAAGTTATCAGCTGTAAGCGGGCGAGCCCCGACCAGCCGGGGTGTTCTGGAGAGGCACGCTAGTGAGAGTCAAGCCAGGCTTATGGCACGGAACCCCTCGCCCCCTGTACATAATCCCTATTAGATTTAAGGTAAGCAACAATATGCCTATTTCATCATTTCTATGCATAACTTATAATTTATATATGTTTTGGTATACATGGGTGTGAATGAGTATAAATGTATGGGTACGGACGGGAGGACTGATCGACCAATATCAATTTTTCCCATAGGTTATGTGTTTCACAAGGAGCGAATTCAGATGGAACGACCTTGTTTATCGACCAATTTCTCGTTCTATGTGGGACCCTAGTGTATAGCCACAATGAAAGGAAACAAATTAAAATCAACAATTGTATTTAAATATCTGTATTGGTCAAACCTTGTTAGGAATACAACATCTAGTGCAAATCAGACACTTTTCATGTATAAAAACCATTATATGTATAAGAAATCAGATACGTACAATATGCTTGAACATCAGGATGGGAACAGTAAATGTGTGTGGTTTATTTTCATTTAACTCTGAACATAATCAGCTTCATACATTAAGTGATCTCTTCTTATCCATGTAAATGAGTTAGGAAAAAACATTCAAGGCGGCAAGCAATGTACTTTTTTTTTTCTAAGATAATTTTCAATGAAAATTCCACAGAAATGGTCAGAATTAGCTAACTTTCACCTCATATAACTAACAAAGTTTGTTTTATGCGAAAAGTTTGGCTCCCTCAAATATAAAGATTTTCAGATATGTCACCTCCTTCCCCCAATTGGTTCGTTAAAGCGAGGGTTTACTGTATTGGGTTATAGCTGTACAATACAAATATTTTTCACAGTGGTATGCAGTGTGCACAGTATTAAGAGTGATTTTGAACTAACTAACATTTCAAATTATGTACGAGCTTCAGGAACCAATTAACCCGTTGAGCCCCGCCAAAAATGTATAATTTTGTAACGCCCAGACCCGTCAATTTTTACCATTTGTTTTACCATTTATCATTTACCGCAAAGAAATCTTGCTGTGAGGGGCGCGGGAGGGATGGGAGATGACTTACCAAGACGTGTATACTTGGTTCACATTCTGACTCACCATGTGTGTGTGAATATTGAAACGCTATGATCCTTATGTACGGAGATACAAGGTTGAAAAGTTGCGACGGCTGGGAGCCGTCAGCGGGGCTGTACAGGTTAAGTTCGTAAGTAGGGGAGCTCTGGTATTTATTTTTCTTAATTTACTGAGATTACAAATACTAATGAGTGTGTGTATAGGCAGGAATCCTTTGCAACTTTCCTGAGATTAAAGAGACTTAAAAAGAATTAATTTAAAACAAGAAAATGTGAATACACATTTAATGAGAGTTCAAAAATTCTACTTATTGAAGATTGCACTCACAGTGTCAGCAGCAAATCATGGCAGAATCACTCCTCTGTACATGCATTTCACTGCTATAGATAAGTAAAATATTCTAGCCATATCTGGCAACTCAGTATTCCTCTTCTTCCTTAATGTCATTCACCCAGCACAGTGAGCCCAAAGACATGAGAGGAGGGGTAGTCAAACCGATTTTGTTCTTCCTTCCTTCCATCCCATAACTGACTTTTGAACATTTGAGGATTAACTCGCCCACTGTTGCCTTGGTAGGAAAGGTACTCACACCTGGAAAGAGATCTCATATTCTAGCCTAGAGTGATGAAAATGTGTGAGAGAAAGAGAAATGAGAAAGAGAGTGAGAGAAATTGCAAGCCATATGGGCCCTGGAGAGATGAGTGTCGAAGTAGAGTTAATGGAAAGCATGTGGGTGTTCTTAGGCCACTCAACGGTGCAGGAAGATTTTAAGTGGATTTATGGGTCTCATCGGGGATCGAACTCGGGTCACCGAGATCGCCACTCGGAGACGCTAACCACTCTGCTACCTCCTCCCCAATAGTAGGATTGATACCCTGCTATGATGAAAAGTACCATTAACCAAAGAATTAGCACCATAAAACTGAAAAAAACTTCTCCCAGTCTGCTAAAAACATTGCCCAGCTCACCTGACGTGATAAGCTGCCATGACTTTCTGCCAATACCGTTATGCTTTGGAAATAACGTGCGTGACAGATATGAAAAAATTTAGGATATTTTCCTATCCTTGCTATTAAAATAAAATACTTTACACAGTTAACACAATTTCAAAACTTAACATTATACTCCCTATAAGAATTAAGTATGCATGTATCAATGCTTTTAAACATCATTAAGTTCCCATTGTGATAAAGCTATAATATGTTTTTCTTAAGTTTTCATGATCCTTGCTTTCTACTCCATTAAAATGCAAAGAAGCCTAATGTGCCAATACTAACAAGCAAACTCTTTAGCTTAATACTCTCGTGACAGCTTTTGTGACAACAATATTCAGTCCCAAAGATTTATTTATTCAACATGAATATTAACTGTAATTTACAAACTTGTATATTACAATATTAGATTGCAATTTATCTAATGAATTTTTTATAACTACTAAAAAATTAAACAATAATGCATCTCCTAAGTCCTAACATTAGAAATGGAGAGAGGCCGGGCTTCTTCATAGACAATAGGAGAGTAGACACATCCTCTTCCTGAAGGTAACCAATCATATGAATGATTTAATAAAGTCAAAGGAATCATATTCATCACCAAACTGAGCTAAGCAACTATTACATATTGCCCAAGCTTGTGCCATAACTGCCTTATGAAATATTCACATTTGTCATTCTCTCGTTACTTTGAAGGCCACTTTATACAGCTATTTTTGTGTGCATCTGCAAGTACAGCCTAGGGTTCCCTTCACACTGGGTACCTTCAGCAGCAGATGATGCAGAGTACGCGCACACTTTATACATCTAGCGTGTCCATAACAAAGATTAATAGACTGTCACACATAATGACTTGTTAACTTTATCTATTTATTTATAACACTGTGGGCTCTTTTTTTTTCACACCACTTATTTTTTTTTTTCTTATTTTTTTTTTACATCTTGGCCTATAGTGCCGGTAGGCAGTGACCTCCAGGGGTGGGGTGGTAGGCCCTGGAGGCTCAATTGAGGGATGTGATGGTTGGCCCTCGCCCGTGGCGGCGCAGGCAGGATTTTTATAGTGAAGCCTGTGATTAGAGGCTCATGCCGCCCCCCTGTGTCCTCCAATGCACTCGCAATCGAAGGTAGAGTTAATGGACAGGGCATGTGGGTGTTCTTAGGCCACTCGACGGTGCAGAAATATTTTAAAGTGGATTTATGGGTCTCACTCGGGACCGAACTCGTGTCTTTGAGAACGCCACCCGGTGACGCTAACCATTCTGCTACCGCCTTCCCCATGATGTTCATAGACAGAGCATCTACATCACTATTGTTTTGAATAGCGGAGAAATTAATTCCTTTAAACGAATGGACCCTTGAGACTGTCACTGTCTCCCAGATGGTGGAGCCTGTCAGCCTCTCCAAGACCACAGCTGTGGGCCAAGTGTGTCCTTGACTCAAAACGTCTAAAAAAAACAGAGAATACTACTTGCTAAAAGTTTAATTCCATCACATACGTATTTTTTATGATGGTAAATAAAATAATGACCACTTGAATATGAGCTCCATTTGACAGAACTTTTCACAGCATTGATGAAGGAAGGAAATATTCTAAGCAAATAAGCTGCTCCCGTAGGAATATGTAAAAGTATGTCTTGAATAAGTCTAATCTAGTACAAGCCTCATATGAGCACAAAAAATATTCCATCTCTCTTTATCTGCCTCATTCAAAAAAATATTTCTTCACTGATATGCATAACATATAAATCAATATTCAAGAAATTCATAGTGGTTTGATCATATAGAAAGGATATGTATGAGTGTAGTAGATGCGATGGGTACTAGAGGACAACCCCAGTGAGATGGGAGGACAGAGTGAGAAAAGAATGACAGGGCTAGAGCATGCAAGGACAGGAATAAATGGAGACTTCTGTTGCTGCCATCCCCTTGGGGAAGTTCTTCAGAACGGGCATCAGAGATAGATAGAAAGAGAGAAGAAATTCATAGTTTTCAAGCAACTAAAACATACCTATGTATATTATGGCGTACACCTTAGTTTCTGAGTGCTGCCAGGCGTCTGTTGAGCTGGTCTTCCTGGTCGTTGGTGAGCTCGCCAGTGGCGACGGTGCTGGCGGGGATGGACTGGGCATTCACCTGATCCATCACCTCCAAACCAGCCTCATCCGCCACTTCCTGAATGAGAGCATCGACGGCTTCTTTCGGAGTGGTCAAAGTGGTGGCAGCTCCCATGCTGTCTTCCAATACCTGGGAACAGGAGAAAGAAAAAACTCAGTGGTTGAGAAACTAAATAAAAATAGCAATAGTAGTTATACTTATTCTCATCCTTTTTTTCAGATTTGTTAGAATATTATATATTGTTTCTTTCTTCCATGAGAAAGGCAAAACTGTGATAACATATATAATTTACATACTGATGGCAGAAAGAAAAAAATATTCATGTGGATGACTATACATGTCAATGGCGCCATTGGCACAGGTGGTCCATGATGAGTTATCTCATCGACGCCCCTCAGCAGGTTATGGAGGCACACCAAAAATGACAAAATTGTTTTAAACACACAAAATGTTTTAAATCACTTACCGAAGTTCTCACATCAAGATCTTCAAATTGTGATTCAAATTTGTCCATAATTGCAGACACTTTCTGCAAGTCCATGGAGTTGAGAGCCTGATCGAGACCTTTCACCACCGCACTCATGTTCTTGGTGATTCCCTTCATGGCCAGGGTAGACTGAACCCTGTAAAGGAAAACTCAAGACTAAAATGAGGAAATTCATCACATGCTCAAAACAATACCCTGGACCCTACCTCTGTCCTGTTAGCAACCTTGTTTCATTCAAAGGTACACATTGAAAATCATGACACTTAAACTCCATAAATTTTTTGTGGTGGAGGTGGTGCTGGTGTTAGCAAAGATTACTGACATATAACATCATTAAGGAACTAAAGAATCTGAATTCCTTTATAAAATACATCACATTTCATAAAATACAAATATTTAATCTGCAATAAATGTACAAAAAATTCTGAATGAATAGCAGCTTAGGTACAAGGGAAGTAGGGAACTTCAAGGTGTAGCTACAGAGTATGTCCACTCACAGGTATCCACTACCCATCTAGTCCTATCTGTTACCTCCATTTACATCATCAAGATATTTATTATCAATGACATTCTTGGCAATCTTTGACTTCATAATTAGAGTTTCTTATGACATTGTCCATTCATCTATGTCATTCTGATATACAGGGCTTGTTTCTCATGAAACTGTCTATTCACTTAGTATGTCATTCTGATGAGTAACGAGTTTAACCCCTTGAGGCCCAGAACATAATTTCCATTGTAATTTAGCTACCATTAAACAATTTTTAGTGACTATAAGCAATATTTTATAGATATGACCTGTTTAGTATCCTTGCCCACTAACTAATTTGGTATATTCGGTTACTTTTCATTTATGGCTTGACAACATGATTTTTTTTATAGCAAAGAAAAGATTGCACGTGAAGGGGTTAAACGCCATTATCAATATCAATCTTGGCCACCTCCATGATGATTTAGAGTTCCTCATGACATAATTTATTCATCCTTAATAATGGGAAGACTGAAATCCCAGCTATCTAGTGGACAGCTGCAACCTCAACATCTACGAGTATTTAGACTATATATTCAACAGACGTAGAAGTTAAAAATAAAAAATAAATCATATACATATAAGGCCTTCTCCCAAACGTGTGGGGTAGCACAAAACCTTAAGCATTTCGTACATACAAATACTTGATACAATTTGCAGTTTACACATCCTTCATTATAGTGTTAGTAATATGAATTTCAGTTATTCCTTTTTTACCAAAGATGGGGAAGGGCAAAACTGGTAATAGCATAATGAATTCATCTTTGAATTACAAATACAACTAAATAATTAACTATCTTAAGTGTCTGTCGTGTTCCTCCAAATATTAGGCATTCAGGTAAATTCTAATAGATTTCTCAATAAAAATGTACTACCGTAGATAACACTAAAGTCGCCAGGACAACGTTTCTTTTTTATTTACAGACGTCTGGTGGCGTTAATACTTACATTTCTACATCCATGATTTAGGAAAGTTAAAAGGGGCTATCTGGAGAGTCTGTGTCATTTTGTGTCTTCATCTGTGTCATAGTATGGCTATAAATGGACAAATTACAAAAATAAAACCGAGTGGCGATGTTGGTAACAGGCTACACTAAGGTCGCCATCTAGTGTTTATGTTAAGAGTGTCCTCCCGCCGTCGTCGTCACCCGAAAAAAAAACGGGTAGTGAAATTTGAAACCGTATATAGTACTTGCAGACACAAAGCATAAAACAACACTGAAACAGGGTAGATTATACAGTCATGATATAAACTACTGTGTATAATCTTCAGTGGCACATAGAAATCAGTAGTGATGCTATAATTTGTAATATATGGCGACTGGCGGATGCCATACTGTTATCTACGTTAGGTATAAGTTTCTCACCTTGACTGCACAGCGTCCACTTTGGATGCCATACGTAAGTAGGACAAAGACTCATTCTTTTTTCTAATAGTATTTTCAGCATAAATCTTTGCTCCTTCAACATTGCCTTGTTGAAGAGCTTTCTTGATCTTGCCCTCCTGAATCTGTGAAGCAAAGAAATCTATTATGACACAATAGCTAATGTTTCTAGAAATAAGGCAATGGTTATGTTTACATACTAAGTAACGTTTGACATACCACTGTCAAGAATTGATATATCTCTACCATAAAAACTGCATCATATACATCATAAAACGTCTAGAATTTAGATAGGTAATATGGGTTTTATAACTGATTACAGCTGGAGTTAAATCTTATACCAATCCTATACAGCTCAAAATGTTGATTAAAATTACTTTTTGGTCCTTTTCGGCTTTCTTGGCAAGTCTTTCCATCTGCTTCTCACAGAACTTCAATTGGAATATGCAATCTGGAAAACAAAACAAAGATCTGAGTATAATGTCATACTAACAAATTTCATACTTTGGCAGCTTCTGACATGCTGTATCTACATTGCGTGTAATCATGTACCCCATTAAGAAATTTTATGATTACACGTATGAGCATTGTGGCTTGCAGGAAAGGTATTTGAAAATATTTACAGAGCAATGAATGTCCACAACACAGCAGTAACAATAAGATCAGAAATCTATTTTTTGAAATTTTATCATCTAAATAACACAATCTTCCCATCATTTGGATTTTTTCCTTAACACTATCACAGTCGCTTCCGTGGTGTAGTGGCTAGCGCACCTAGCTGCGAATCTGCGGGCCCTGGTTCTGAATCCGGGCCATGGCAAGTCGGTGGCCAGCCCAACCAACTGTTCCATCCTTCCTTTCGGGGATGGTCGATAAATGGGTATATACCTGGGGAAACCTGGGGAAGGTAACTGTGTTAACCCAGATGTCACACTAGCCTAGTGTCCCGGGGTAGCGGGTTCTCATCCACCACCTGTAGGCTCAAAGGCTAATGCGACGAAGATGAGCACCGAGGCCACGCGCAGCATAGCGTAGGCCCCCACCTTTACCTTTACAATCACAGACTGGGCAGTGGCGATAACAGAACAAAGGCTGGCAAGGCAATAGTAGAGCATCCAGGTTTTATCTGGAGAAGGCTCATGTTTTCTAGATTTTTTCTTTTTTTTACATCAAAACCTAACCTAATCTTTTGTAACCGCCTAACCTGACTATTCACTAATTTGGTTGTTGGTTCTTCAATTCTCCATTTGCCAAGCCAGCTCAAACATGAAAATACTCAGAATGAAAAGTATTAACTGTAGGATGCACTAAAATGAAGCAATAGCTTGTATTAAACTGCAGTTTTACCAGCATGAGATTTCGCCTATACTGGTTAATATTCAACAGGAGGAGACTGGTTTCACATGCCTTACAGTTTACTTTTTCGCTAATTTTTTTGGCTTATTATATTGTGCAGTAGTTACAGTATTCACTTGCGGAAACCAAAACTATAACTTTATTTTTATATAATAATAGCTAGGTTAGGTTACGTTTGAGCTTGGTTAGGTTAGATATAGGCTTGGTTTCGGTTATGTTTAGATTAGATTAGGTTTAGCAGTGACTTCAAAACAAGGCAGCGGACGGTGCAATTACCGGTCTACTCGCAAACTTGCGCCGCCTTCTTTAAAAAAAAGAAAAAAAAAGTCACCACTATATACCGATAAATATTGTATGAAAGGAGTGAATTTGACCCTGAAAAAACAGCCAGAATGCATATTTTAACACCTTCAAAGGCTTGGGCTTCCGGTGGCCTAGGTGGCCCCCGGACCCCCGGCCTATCAAGCATCGCCTCGCTTCGCTCGGTTTTCAATCAATCTCCACCTCCTACTTTCTTCATTCCAACTCCTACTTTAAAAGAAAATGAAAACACTGTTTAGGATAGGTTTCGGTTAGGTTTTGTTGAGTTATTTTGGTTGAATAAGCAAATCTGATGGTGCACGATTGCCTGGCTGGTTGGCGGCCGCCTACTCCTGCGGAATATATACGTACCTCCATACTTTATGACAAGGCTGTTAGTCATAACTTGCCATTCAATCATTGTGTACGCATTTCAGTTACCCATATTCGCTAATAGTTTCTGAAAATCATATTGGGATAAAAATTGTTAAGAGTACTTGCCAACTACCAGTCTAAATAACACCAGTTCTAATATCCACCACGGTACCTGGAACTGTCACCGATAGGAATTCTCACCAACGTCGGTGACTGCTTCCATTTTTCACGTCGGCGGAAGTTCCAATTTTTGGCGACAGTTCCAGTTCTTAATCTTGATAGTACAGTACCCAACACATACATTTAATAAGCTCTTACCTGTGTTTCAGCATTCAGGGATAAAATACCAGCAATAACTTGATCAGTTAGATTAGGTTAGGTAATCAATGTCCAGGTTAGGTTAGTGAACTAGCAGGAGGGTCTGGGGGGTCGCATCCCCCCCAGTTAAGTCAGGTTACGTAACCAATGTCCTTGTATTGTATTGAACTGCAGTTTTACAGTGTTTTGGGACAAGCGGAAAATATTGTGTCCAATAATGAAATACCCTTTATTCTTATTTTTCATCTATTTCAAGTGGAACTGTCGCCGAAAATTTTCCCGTCGGTGACAGTTCTCGGTTGGTGTTTCGGTGATAATTCCTATCGGCGACAGTTCCATAAACCTGTAGCACAACCAGATTACTCAAGGCATTCATAATTTGACCTGCTTTGTCACCACCAGACCTATTGAAACATGGCAGTATTTACGAGAAAGCCAGATTCGTACTTACCTTGCATTTTCTTATCTGAGTTCCCTCCAAACCACGACATCTTGGACAAGTTGGGTTGGAGCTGTGAAATACTTGACGTAGGTGTGAGTCACTATCATACAACCTTCAAGGTCGCACCAGCAGGCAGATTGTTTTTATGTGACGTCACAAAATTCTTCATTTCAGCTTGAGCTTAAACTTGAGTTGTACCCAATACTCTCTGTGAAGTCCTAAATAAGAAGCAAAAAAGGGAGGCAAAACAGGCGTTCCACTTCCCCTTCCTACCCCTGCCAGCCTCATATTCATTATATTTTGTTCATAGTGTCTCACATCACTGAGGGGCTTCACTATATCTCCTTCTCTACCGTAGGTACACTGCTGTGTCCTCCATCGCTAAGGGCCCCCCTGCCTCTCATTCTTTGAAAAGCTACTAATGACATATTTTTCTATTCCATAATCATGCAGGATATTTATATTATTGATTGATCTGCATCTATAATTCCGCCGATTGTAATCACACATTACGCACCGGCGTCATGTTGTGAGAAATTTCCAAAGCGTGGATGTCACGATCGTACTGCTCGTGAGAAGATCTTAATTTTTTCAACATCCTCTGATGTAAAGGTAAGTATTTCTAAAAGCAATGTTTAGCAGAGAGTGCATCAAATTACAGTGCATCAAATTTCAAGTAATTTACACGATTACTCCGTAGATAACAGTAAAGTCGCCAGGACAACTTTTTTTTCTGTTTACAGACGTGTGGTGGCGTTACCGTAATACTTACATTTCTACATCCATGATTTCAGGAAAGTTAGAAGGGGCTATCTGGAGAGTCTGTGTCATTTTAGTGTCTTCATCTGTGTCATAGTATGACTATAAATGAACAAATGACAAAAATATCTACAAAGTGGCTACCAACAAAAAAGTCGCCATCTAGTGTTTATTTACCGAGTGTCCTCCCGCAGCCGTCGTCGCCCGAAAAAAAAACGCGTAGTGAAATTTGAAACCGTATATACTCGCAGATATAAAGCATAAAACAACGCTGAAACAGAGTAGATTATAGAATCATGATATAAACTACTGTGTATCATCTTCAGTGGCACATAAAAATCAGTAGTAGTAATGCTATAATTCGTAAAATATGGTGCCTGGCGACATGATTGCAGGTGGCGACTTTACTGTTATCTAGTAGCTCTAGTGAGTGATTCAGACTAACATGATGTAGCTATGTAGATTAAGTTAACTAGCCAGGTGAGCTGATAATACACATTTTATTTGCCTATGACAAAATGACCAAAGAACAAATTCTCGGTGCTAATTTCTTATCATATTCATATCTACAGCATCTACCGCAGCAAGGATATTGGGGAATGGGGAGGAGGGAGGTGGAGCACGAGGATGAAAATGAAAAAGAAGAAGAATATTAACACTAATTATAAAAATAGCTTATAATGATAAAAATATAGAAAATAATGTCAATAATAACAATATATATGTATTATCATTGTGATTATTGACATTGTTTTCAATATATTTTATTATAAGCTATTTTATAATTATTGTTAATATTCATTATTTTTTATTATTATTTATCATTATAATA